>BPLS01000565.1:1285474-1313150 GCA_019656275.1 Rhododendron kiyosumense
GGGGAGGAGGGGGTGGGGTGTATGTATTTGATGAAGTGTAGTAGCAGTACAACAATGACAATTATGATCTAACAAAACAGGAATATGTTCTAGACACTGTGGGGAGCATTTTCATTGTTGTCAAAAAGTATGAAACTTACTTGGATTATCAAAAATTGAAAATTCATTCCAGACTAAAAGCAAGTTAAGTGCAGGCTTGACTCTTCGTGCTACTTTTGGCTCTTATTAGGGAAAGAAAACCCAATTGGCGTAACAGATATCTTTAATGTTCAAAGAAAAGTACCTGTAATAGTGGCAAGAGAATGAGATGGTCTTCCATGATATCCACCTGAGTTAATGATCTAGACAAACCCATCACCTGTACTACTCTTCTGAAAATTTGAGAGAATCGAGCACTTGATGGATCTACAAGATCCCCCATTCTTAAAATGATACCAGCATTATACATTTCGAGCTGAAAAGGAAGCGAATAATAACTACAATCAATTGAAGGACATTATTGGAAGAAATGGTTCATAAAAGAGAGCTACATGAATCATCTTCTCTGAAATTGTTTCCAACAATTTGATCAGGCTGATTCGAACATGGTACCATCTTATAGACCGACAACAGCATGATAAACCCGAACTCGGGGCTTCAGAAAGCTAGTCATAGTCATGCAAGTGATTCTCAATACAAAGATGAACTAGGGAATAGTTCAATATGGTACAAACACATAACTATTGTATACCAAGAAGAAGAAGTTTCATAGTAGCAGGTTGAGTATAGGAAGAAGCATCACGTCACAAGAAACTCACCAGTACACGGTCAAGGCATAAAGGACTCAGGCCTCCTCGACTGAACCAAATGTTTTTAACCTTGAAAAACCCAAAGCTAACTCATGAGAAGCGATTAAATATGACCGCGGCACAAAACAAAAAGTCTTTTGGATCTAATAAATGATACTAGTACATAGTAATTAATAAATTCCGAAGAAGTGGAAGTACTGTAGTAGTTTGAGGGAGGGGAGGGCAGGAGAGAGGTAATTAAAACCTCGGAAGGATGAAAGAAGAAGACGCCGAGGTGGGTGGCCACCTTAAGGATGAGGTCTCTCCAGAAAGCGTATTTAGGCTCCCAATCCGACCTCTGTCCGCTAAATGCCTTGAATCTTGCGGTCGCCATCACCTCATCGTCCCAATCTGCCACCTCCTTCCGTACGAATTCCTCGACCGTCCGCGACAACATCGAAGAAGAAGAAGATGATCCATCCACCATTTCTCTTTCTTTTCACTTTAAAGATAAAGATACATATCCACCTATCTGTGCGAAACTGGTTCTCAAACGAAACAAACGGCCAACTTCTCAACCCAAACTCCGCCGCATCGGAGTATTTTTGTTTGGATTCTGTTTGGAAACTGGGAAAATGGAGGAAAACAGGATTAAAAATGGGAAATGACAGTCAAAACCGTTTTTATTAGTATCAAAATTATTTTTATTTATGCATTAAAATTTTGACACTAATAAAAATAATTTTTGCATTATCACTGCTCTTCAAAATTCTCTTTGGTTGTTTGGTTCCCAGTTTAGGGAAAAAGAGAAAGAAAAATGAAAGAATTTATTAAAGAAAAACTGGTAGAAGAAAATGGGGGAGAAAAGATACTCCGTGGGCAAATATTTCTTTAATTCTTTTTTATTTTCCTCTTAAAACCAAACAAAGAAAAGTCATTTACCTCATACGAGTTCTTTCATCTTTTTTCTACATCCAAATAAGAGAAAGTGTCCACTTTCTTCACATTTTCCATTATTCTTTTTCTTTTTTCCCTCCACAAATTTCAAACAGACCCTAAAAATAAAGGAACGCATTTTTTGGCCATTTCTCGTATCTATTTAAATGAAATATTCCATCTACTTGGTTTTCTCTTTTTCAAGTGATTAGAAAATTAATCGAATGTTGCATAAGAAACGTGTGACACTAGAGCAATCCACGATATCACCATAGCTCATAAAGTCACAAAGTGGTTAAGTTCAATGTGTTGAGTTGTAGGACCTATTTGGAACTTGGAGAAAATAAAGAAAAATAAAGCGCGGAAAAAAGAAATCTTTTGTTTGGTTATTTTTCTTTCTTGTTCCCTCTCAAACAAAATAAGGAAAAATTATTTTTCCTTCATTAATTTTCTTTTCCATATGTTCCAACTTCCAAACAAACACGTAGTTTTTTTTTTCTCTCCCTTAAAACTCTATTAGAGTATCTCCAATTTTGACCCATTTTAAGATCCAAATTTAAAATTTGGCCAAAAATCACAAAAATCCTTCTCCAATCCTTGACCCAAACTCTTCCCTATTTTGGGTATTACCCATTTATTTGCCCAAATCTAGAACAACTTTTGCCTTGACCTATTTCTCCAACGGCTAATTAAAAAGAGAGAGAGAACCTCGTTGGTAGTGGCACTGTGGCAACAAGCCGAGGCGGTCTAAGAGGTGATGGAGAGAGTGGCAGTGGCATTGTGGCCTCTAAGTCGTCTTAGGTCCCCCAAAGTTGTTGTCTTCTCTTCTAGCCTCCTCCTCCTTCGATAAATGAGTTTCAGAATTGTCTTCTGTGGTAGAGTCTGGTTTTGGGTTTTGTTTGAATTTTTTTCTTTTTTTGTCTTTGATTATGAGAGAAATGGAGAGAGAAGAGCTAGTTCTTCTCAGTTCAGATTTGATTCCTCTACCTTATTTACCATTATGGGTAAAATTTGAATTTGATGGTTGGAGATGTATTTACCCAAAATGGATTTTTACCTAAAATTTGACTCAAATTTGAGGGGAAAAAATGGGTGAAGGCCGGAGATGCTCTTATTCAATCTAACTACCATGATATCAAGATTGTTTCTTGGCTTATCAATGATGCTTGTTAAAAAGGTATTCACGCTAGTGATTAACTTATGCAACATAATTTTTTGATTTTGTCTTTATTCAAAAAAAATTTGTGCTTGTTAGTTTTATGGAAAACTTTTATGTGATACAGGTTCATCTCAATGAGAGAAATTGAAAAAGAAAAAAATTATGACTTTTACATAAGTATTTTTGAAAATAACCAAAGAAAAGTTCAAAAACTCAATTTTTAAACTTTTTTTGGGATATTTCCCAAAATAGTTGTGTAAAAGTCATAATTTTTTACTTTTCCGGTTCTTTTAGTCGAGACAAACCCAAATCTCTCAAAAATTTAGCATAAAACTATCAAATGTGAAAATAAATTGAACGAGGACAAAACCATAACTAGCGTGAATGGAGCGATGTTAAAGAGGTTATGTTAAAGGAAGGTTATTAATGTTGCTTGAGATGTTGCGAGAAATTGTTTTTAGAAATTCTTCTCGTTTCAATCTAATTTCCTCCTTTTCTGATTTGGCTGTTTTGATCTCTAGCATTGCAATCCATGGATTTGGGAGAGTTTCCTCCGTTGTCTTTTGAACCTAAGAGTTACTTTTTATGGTTCGAGATAATTACTAGCCCCCAAATGGATGTTTCTGCTCCTAGGAGGGTTAAGGCTCTATTTGGAACTTATAGAAAGGAAAATGAGAAGAAAATATAAGAGAAAATTTATTTTTTATTGAACTTAAAATCTTATTTTCTTTACTCTTTCCCTTCCAACCAAACAATAGGAGGGAAATTTTTTTGAATTTTCCTTTCTTTTCTGTGAGTTCCAAACAGAGCCTAACTCTACTCATGTGAATGCTATTAAGGCGATTATCAAAAAAAATAAATAAATAAAGAATGCTAATTAAGGCTAATGCAAATCCTACTCTGATAATTTTGGTTCTAAAATTAAATGAAGTAATTTTCTTGGACAAGTTACGGTTTGTAATGATCATTTGAACCCTGCTTCAGGTTATAATCTTAATGTTAAACATATTAAAGACCTGAATAAGAAAGATGCTTTGTTGAGAAAGTTGTATACAAATAAAATTAGAAACTCCTAAACATAATGTAGGGATTTCATCTTCTTGGAAGGATAGGGTTTTTGGGAATAAGGAAGAGCTTGGATGATTGAATTTGGAGTTTATTCCCCCTTTGTTGCTTAATAATAGGTGGTGGTCTCCTTCCTGGAGAGATGGAGGACCTGGGGATGGAAAACTGGGAGAATTGTTTGGTTGGTCATTTTTTGAATAAGAAACTCTCATTCTTTGTTCTGCGCAATACAACTTTGAAGATATGAAATAAGTTTAGCCTGACCAATGGCATATAGAGAATGACTATGGGTTCCTCCTTTTCTCTTTGAACACAATGGTGATTCAGGGAAGGTTCTGGAAGTTGGTCGACCTTGATTTCTTGGGGGTAACACGTTGGTGATTAAACAATGGGTAAATTACAGTTACCCCTCTAACTAACATTCGGAGACATTTAACTCCCTCTAACTATAAAATTGGACACTTAACCCCTTTTAACTATTGAAATCCATTCCAATCTTACTTCCTGTCATGCCCTGGATTTTCAACATAATAATAATAGGCTTTCATAAGGAAAATTATTGCTAAAGTTCGTCATAATATCCCAGGGGTTTTCCCATAATCCACCCAAAAGCATAAATATCATCAAAGTTTACAATAGTGGCACTCCAGTGTTTGGGCTGAATTAGCTCAATCAAATGGCAAATGATTGTGTGCGGGCGTGCCAGAAAAGAAATAACTTCACAGATGAAATTACTCTTTTCAAATTGATTTGAAATAACTAATCTCAATCAGGCAATTGTGTTATCCGTTCGATTACCTCAACTAAGAGGATTTTTCCTTAAGGTATCAACCAAATAAAAGATTGACGCGCTTCGAATCAGAAAAGATGATTGAACACAAACAAACCTGAATTTAATCAAAGGCAAGCTTGTATACAAACACTCTTAAGACTCTTCTAAGAACAATACAGTAAAATAAGCACACTGAATTTAATCAAAAGTGGACTTACAAACGACTATTCTTTGGTAAGAAAAGAACTTACAAGAAAATAAGAAAACTTGAATTTAATCGAAAGCCATCTTACATGCAAATAAGCCTTCAACTTACAAAAAGATCTTACTTTAAACTAGACTAATCTAAGATAGATCTCTGAGCAATCATTTTGTATGAGTTGTCAGATGATATGAATTTTTTGTGGGGGCTTCTCTCTTCGTTTCACTTCTTTATTTATAGACATCGGCCCTGCCTTCGATCTCCACGTCTTCGATTGATACCCACGTTGGCCACATAAAACGGTTGAGGGGGCCTTCGAACGGTTACGTTGATATTTCCAGCACTCCTTCTTTCCCTGCTTGCTTCGATCATGGTGTTCATAGCCACTTCCTGGATCGTGGTTCCTATTTTCAAGCAACGTGAATTAAGGCAACACGTCTGGCTTCCCAAATGATTCCCTGTAACTGGAACTAATTTCAGTTATACAACAGGACAGCGAGGGCACCGTTCGATGATCGCAAAGTCTAAATCAACGATTAGATCCAATAATCTCCCAAACCAGCGTTTAATTACCACTCAAACGACACCGGTTTACTTTAAAACGACACCGTTTGTCATCAAAACAGTGTCTCCCTTAATTACCGCAATCCTCTGTGATAGGTACTCGACTGGGACAGGCTCCGTGCCATTCGGTGCTACGTGGAATTTTCTCATTGGGTAGTATATTTTAGGATGTAAACATCCGGCCCCAAGTTTCATAGTTTAGCAAAAGACTGCAAGTTTAGAGTTTACATGATTTAACAAGTCATAAGAGTAGCTCAAAATTACAATTACATCTCTCAAAAGGATTTTTACAAAGATGTCAAAGTAATTCCTCGGTGTTAGCTTTCAAAAGAATGGAGTCGTATGCACTCCAAAGCACTCCAAATCAATGTCCTTGAGGTGTACCTGAAAATAATAATAGGTTGAGCTACACTAGCCCAGTAGATAAATCTTTGCTCAAACTATATGCATATGAGATGGACAATGCACCGAGATGAATATTGACAACAATGAAGCTTCTCACATGAACAAGAGTAAGAGAATAAGACATGGTAACCAACATCGTTCATTTTCATATCGCATGATAATCTCTAAGTTCACCATTTCCACTATGTTAAGTATTCTCGATTTCATGTCCGAGCATTTGGGACCTCGTGCATCCCGTAGTCATTCCGGCATCGCACCATTCGGTGGATCCGTGGCTTTCTTGTGCACTTCCGAGCTTTTGGGACCTCGTGCATCCCGTTTCCGGCATCCCACGTTATAGTGGTTCCGTGGCTTTCTTCGTTTCGTTCTATCATTCTAAGTTGTGATTTTCCATTCTACTAGCCTCAATACCATAAAGCATGACGTATGTCAATCCAAAACATTCATAAAGTATGCCACAATACTCACGTAATAACCCAAATGCATAGACAAACGCACAATTATCATATTCACTTAGTTTGACACTTTTCTTTATCATAACGAGAGCCAAAGGAGTGGGGACGAGCAACGAATCATTGGAACGCGAGCAATCGAGTTTAAACATGTTAGAATGTGATTGGAGAGTGTTAGAAGTGATCGGGGATCAACAGAATCGACGGATAAGCAACGAAGTCAAAAATAGTTTTCTAATGTCATTGGTACCAATACCTCAAAAACTAGGTATCGGTACCATGGCACTCCAGTGAGCAATAAGACTCAGGGTATTGGTACCTCAAAAGCAAGGTATCGGTACCAAAGGTACCAGTACCTCAAAATTGTAGTATCGGTACCACGACAATCCAGAGAGCAATTTGAAACAAGGTATTGGTACTTCAAAAACTAGGTATCGGTACCAAAGGTACCGGTACCTCAAAAATGTGGTATCGATACCACAGAGTTACAGCGGACGATTTGCAGAAAAATCAACAACGAACACAACTTCGAATTCAACCATTTAGAACCTGATTTTTGGCACACAAACCACTCATAAACATGTAGAGAGAGTAAGAATTCCCTACCTCAACTTCGAGAGCGAAACCCAACGAGATTGATCGAACCCTAGCCTTGAAATTCGAAATCTTTCGAGAATACTCCTCTCCGAGCTTATTCCAACGAAACCCGAGGTCGAGAGCCCGAGAGGATGAGGATTTAGTGAAGATCTTGGTAGGTTTTGAACTTGGAGTAGGATTTTTGGGTGAGGGTGTGAGAGAGAGAGGAGAGAGCCGAGAGAGAGGAGAGAGCCGAGGGAGACATCGGGAGAGGGAGAAAGAAAATGGGGAATTTTTCTCTTCTACACACACACCCACACACATATATACTCACATATTCACATATTGCACATGCACCCCTCCACAAACAATCTTCCCACATTCACCCCAACTCATTTAAACTCAATAAATCCCATATTTTCCTCCATTATAATCATCAATAAACCTTTTTACTAATTTTTGAAAAATACGGGTCTTTACACTTCCGTTGGCAATCTTTTAAGATTTGGATGGAAACTGGCACATGCAAGTCACATGCTCACTTATTTGAAGGATAAAGACATTGTTGCCCTTTCTTCCCCTTCTATCACCGCATCTCTTCTTCTTTCTGTTCGATATGAACAACCACCTACTGGAACCATGCCTTTCTCTCACACTCACCGTCTCTCTCATACACACACACACATATGGAGGACGAACAAACCAACTGGCCCTGGAGAACAAGTGTCACAACCTATTCAACCGTATCAGCCGCCACGTCCTACGGCGGAATTGCTCGATGGCCGACTTCATGTTCGATCCTCTTAATCATGCTATGAATTTTGACGAAAATGAGTTCCACGACGACTACCAACGGCTAGGTGAGGGGGCTCCGCTGTGGAAATCCTATACTAGGGTTTCAGCATTGCCACCGCTGAAGACGGTGGCCAAGGCGAGAAATCAAGCGTGTGTAGATCTAGGTTACTAACGGTGAGCGTTCTCGTCGACGAAGATATTGTGACCATGGTGGTTGAGGGTGTTCCATAAGAGGGTTTTGTGGGTTAGCCGACGGATTTGATCTTAGCGGCGAAGAGGTGGTTGTCGTCGGTGGAGTTTGATAGTGAGGCTGGATGAGGGAGTCGAAGATGGGTCTGGGTAAAGGGGGTGCAGGCAATTGTGGTGGCTGTCCTGGGGAAGGGGTTTTGGTGGTGATGAGGAGAGTGAAGAGGAAGTCAGTTGGGAATCCTGGGATAGTGGTTGTGGTAACGGTGCTAGGGATTTGTGGGTTTTGGAGGAGGTGGTGGGGATGGAGAACCATTTTTCTGTCAAGGGCAAAATGGTAACTACGTGCTCCTGGTTATGTAAGTCAGATGTAAATCGATTTTCCATAGTTAGAGGGGGTTAAGTGTCCAATTTTAGTTAGAGGGGGCTAAGTATCTCCGGGTTTTAGCTAGAGGGGGTTAGCTGTAATTTACCCTTAAACAATAGTAGCATCATATGACTTTAGTTACAGATCAACTTCGTACTATTTTAATATGTGTGTGTTTTATAATGTCCCTTTTAAATGCAAAACTCTCGCTACAATTATATTGCTAGCTCTATTGGTAAACCCCTTTATGCTTATAGGAATAATAGTAAATGCAAACGATTTAAGTTTTGCAAAGGTTTGTATATGAGTGAATCTTAACTGTATTTTTCTTGATTCTTTTGATCACATTTATTTTAAAGGTGATCCTATTACCGTGGAGATGAGCTCTAAACATATGGTACTTTTCTTGATTTTTTTGATCACATTTATTTTAAAAGTGATCCAATTACCGTGGAGATGAGTTCTAAAACAATATCACATATAAAAGGAATTTTCAGGGTTGTAGGCACCCCAATTTGGATTTTTCAAATTAGTTTACTTTCGGTTTTTGATTCCCCAATGATGAAACGGATCAAGAACACCCCGAGAATGATAGCATGTTTGAGTTTTAAGTGTTTGACTCCCTTTTTGAACCTAACCTAACCTAACCTAACCTAATCCAATTCAAAAGCCATAAAACCCACCTGCGCGCGTTGGTATGGAACCCGCGCGCGCGGGTCAAATGGACAGGTGTTGGTCAATGGTTAAACTTTGACCGTTGACCAACACGCGTGTTGGTTTGACTCGCGCACGCCAGTCTGAGATCCATGCGCGCTGGTCAAGTCCTATCCCATCACCTTTATTCAGCCAGGATCAGGAGGACTTTTAGGGTAAGAGGAAGGCTCAGATTGGTCCTAAAAGCAGTTTTCAGCAGGGGACAACCCTTACACCCTTTATTTCACCTATTTCTTCTCATCCAATGAGAGGGAAAGCTTAATGGCTAAGCTAACCAGCCATTTTTTGACTGATTGAAATCCTCTTTCACTCCATCTCCTCCGATAAATACTCCCCTCTCTCACCCTTGCCAAGGGTTCACCAAGTTACCAAGTTGAAAAGGCTACAAGCACAAAGTTCTAGCCCTAATTTTTTGTTCATCCTTTCTTTGCCAAAGAAAGACATTAACAAGTAACACACCTAGTTTCCTACCAAGCAACACACATCCATCCATCATCCAAATCTCAACTCAAAGCTCAAACACCTTTCAAACCCAAAAACTAAAGGTATAACTCCTTTGTATTGTTTTATGTTCTGATCCCTGAGGGGGGTTGGCAGGGCTAAGGCTGGTAATCAATACCGAGTCCTGACCCCAAAGCTAGCAAGGTTTAAAAAACCGTAGTGGTAAGAACCATGGAGCGTCGATCTCTTGTTCGCGCGCGCCACTCTGCGGCTGTGCGCGCAAATCTGTGTGGGGATTGATGTCTTGTAGTTTTATGTTTTTCTTTCTATTCACATCACTACAAGCATGCTAACAATCAGTTTACTGTTTTCCTTAGTTTAAACTGCTAGTTTTAATTCAATATTTGTACCTGCTACAATGGAATACCTATAGGGTCTTTTCTGGACATGTTCCAGAACCTAAAAACATGTAGAACCAAGCACTGGTTAGATGGCTTAAATTCGCGCACGTTAGTGGATGACCTGAGCACGCAGGTCAGGTCTCGACCAGTGGCTGGCCTTTGCTTGGATAACTAGGCCTTGGCCTCTGTTATTATCCCCATACTGTTTATGGGGTGTTTTAATCATTTGGTAGCTTTGTAGCCCATTCAAACTGCCTGTAACTGAATTTTAACTGTGTGGTTTGCCCTGAATGCGCACCAGTCCTTCCAGAGCCAAGAGGGTTGAAAATAAGAGCTGTGAGTTTAAACCTATTAGCTCGCGCAGGTCTGGTCAGCATGCAGTGACTTGATCAGTGTATGCTAATTTCTTCTTGAGCACATCATTCCAAAACAGTAGCCTTTCAGTCTGTTTAAAACTCCCACATGAGTCTGTTTTCATCCTATACTAACTATTCAAGCATTCTAGCTATCTCATCCTGCAAATCGTGTTATAGTTTTAATCCCCTCTAAAATGTTCCTCCACCCCTAAATGGCTAAAAAATTGATTAATCAAACAGAATCGCAAATATTTTTGCAAATGCTCAAGTAGAGACCGATCTTCGGATTGGACGAAAAAGGTGCCTTAAAACCCTTCCCCTCTTATAACCTGGCTCCTGAACCCAGATATGGTTATGACGAACTGGTGCCTTCACCTTTTCAAATCAAATCAAACAATGTAGCAAATGTTTCAAGTTCATTTTCTTGGGTGTCAGACTTTCAAACCTAAGTGGCGACTCTGAATTGAGCGCTCATCTGCCAGCGCTCCTCGATCCGCTTTACATTTTTAGGGCATGTTGCCCACAGGAGTTAACAGGCCAGGCAGTATGCAACATAATCACAATGACAAAATTCAAGCGATCAAAGTTCAAAGGACTTACAGTATGTACGCCAAGAATAGGTGAAATACCTAGCAAAAAGTACATTTTCTACTTTACCTACCTATATTTTCCTCTCATTCTATAGCAAACTCTTTTCTACTTTCTCTATTTCCATTAAACTTCGAGTAAAAAATAATAATTTTCCATTAAACAAAATAAAATACTCACTTGGAACAAGGAGGAGTGGTGAGGGTTTGGGGGAAGTGAAACGGAAGAGAGAGGATGAAAGATAAACAATACTTGTTTTTTGTATACCTTTGCTACCGTTGATCGGTAAAAATAGAGAGGAATTTTCACAAATGTATTTTACCTCCCATTTTACCTCATCTGGTGTAGGCCTGTTTTTGTGTTTTTCCTCTCCAAATTAGAGAAAAAGATTTTTCACCTCCTTTGATATACATGCTCCAGTTCAAAATCCTTTGATGTAAATGCTCCAGTTCAAAAAAAAGGTTCAACGGACATACAGAAATGCTACTGGCACAACAGAAATGGCACAGACAACGCGTGCAGCGCGCGTTTGGGCTTGTTTCGGATCCAACAAAAATAATCGGAGCCACTCATTTCGTTCAATATATTTTTCTTAAAGTCTCCGTAAAAAATCAGCTTCATCCGACATTGATAAGGGCGTTTACGAAGCGTCAAAAATCCCTTTAGAAATTTTCATAAGCAATTTTGGATGCTTTGTAAACAATCTTATCAATGTCGGATGGAACTGATTTTTTACAGAGACCTTAAGCAAAATATATTGAACAAAATGAGCAATTCCGATTATTTTTGTTAGATCTAAGACGGGTCCAAACGCGCGCTATACGCGCTGTCTGTGCCATTTTTTTTGTACCAATAGCATTTCTGAAGGACATAATCCAAAAACTTTGGTAGTGTTTGGTTGGGAGTTTAGTTTAGTTTAGTTTAGTTTTGGTAGTGGGTGGAGAGAGAAATAGGGTAATGATTGAAGACAAGGGTAATGATTTGAGAGAGATAGAGAGTGATAAGAAAGTAATAATTGAAAAAATAGGATAATAATTGGCACAAGAAGTAGAATAATGATTAGAAACAAAATGAAAACTAAAACTAAAATGGCATCCGAACAAAGCCATAAAATTTGATTTACCAACATGAGAACTACTCACATAACATAATATTCCCGAGCGGCTTTTTGACATTTTTAGTCCCCAAAGTATTACTCACGTTCCATTTTAGTCCCCAACCTACCAATTGTGCGAAATTGGTCCCCAACGTTTCAATTTTGTGTTTAAAAAGTCCCTACCATTAATTTTGTAACCTCTTTCCGTCAAAATCATTGGGAAAATTACAATTGTCACCCTTAATATTTATAACGGCATATGTTTAAGCCCCAACCCTATATTTGTAAAGTTTATTTACATATTTTAGTTTTGCATTCGTTTTTTGTGGATTATTGATTTGTCTCTACAAGAGGGATCCAAAAAGTAAAAAACTTAGATAATTTTCTTTAAAAGGTTCATAAAAAATCAACTAATAATCCACAAAAAAATTATTATTTTGTCTTTACAAGAGGGATCCAAAAAGTAAAAAACTTAGATAATTTTCTTTAAATAGTAAAAAAAGGGATCAAAGTAATTTTTGATAAATAGTAAGAAAAAAGATTTTTTTTTTTTGCATATTTATTTATTACTTAAAAAAGAAAGAGTTAAAAGTAATTTTTGGAAGTTAAAAAAAAAGAGGAAGGTTAATGCCTTTGGTTAGCTCCATCCATTACAAATTGACAGAATTGGATGGTGGAGGCCTAATTATTAATGGAATGGTAAGTTCAAGCGTCTATATAAAGATAGAGCAATGAATGAGGAAGATGGGGGCTTGGCAATGTCGGAGTTAAACTTCGATGGTTATGGGTTCTATGAGGTGGTGAATTGAATGGGTGGCTATGGTGGGTTGAAGCAGCAAAGGCGATGGGTGATTGTGGCAGTAAGTGACTTACGAGTGGTGGAGGTAAATGGTAGCTGGAACAAACAATTTTTTTTGGATTATTGTCGTAATTTATTTTAAAAAACTTACTTTCAATAATAATTTTCAATTTCCAAATTTTTCTTGTCGAGACGAATTAATAATCTAAAAAACATAACGCAAAACAAATAAATGTAAAAAATATTTCAATAAACTTTATAGATATAAGGTAGGTGCTTAACTGATATGCCGTTATAAATATTAAAGGTGACAATTATAATTTTTCTAATGATTTTGACGGAAAGAGGTTACGAAACTAACAGTAGGGACCTTTTAAACACAAAATTGAAACGTTAGGGACCAATTTCGTGCAATTGGTAGGTTGGGGACTAAAACGGAACATGGATAATACTTTGGGGATCAAAAATGTCAATAAGCCATTCCCGAGCCCACCGATACTATTCCCCCGTCTCTTTCCCCACGTGATCCGCATGTGATGGGTAATCCGACACGACACAACTTCACCCCAACCCAGCAGCTACCGACACTACTCTCTCTCTCTCTCTCTCATTGACCTACCAGTGGAGTGGAGAGCAGAAAAGGGTGCGCAGGTGGACTGGTAGCAAGCACGAGGGTCAAAGGTTGGTTTGGTAGTACAACCGAGTTCTATTTTTCTCTCTGTGGTATGCGCTTGATTGCGATCCCCTTCGCCTTTTATCAGTTGAGATCTGATTATTATTTTGTTATCGCTGCATATACATCCGGGAGGTATTTTCATTTTTCCCATTTTCCCTCACGATTAAAAGCCCTAATGCGTTTTGGGTAGTTCTGCTTTTGCTTATACTGGCCGATCTGTCTACCGAACCTACTTCTCTGGTTTTCCTTGTTCGCCCTTTTTTGGACAGGTCTATTAGTGAAAGCAATTTATATAATCTACTAAAGTTAATTAGGTGAGATCATCTATCTTATAGGTAGTTAATTCGGGTCTTAAATTTTCTAGCAAGACTCAATTTTTGTCACTTGCATATATACTGCTCATATCCCATCGATCAATCGGCCCTTGGGTATTTGTCTACATGTATGTATTTGTGCATGTGTTTGTATTCTTGATACCCAGTCCGTCCTTTCATTCTGCAGTTTCTAATGTTCTATTGATTGCTTTTCTTCCCCATCCTTTGTTGATGGCTTCTGAGAAAGATTACTAATTGATGAATAAGGGAATCTATTTTGTATTTTTTTGGGCTGTTTTTGGATATTCGTTTCGTAGATGGATTGCTGACAGGGAAATCAGAGATAGAGATTTTTCAAGCTTGGTTTTCCTTTCCCCTTTTACTCTTTCCACCATAAGTTCCTTGAAAGAAATCCAAAATCCAGATACAGCAAGATATTATTTTGCCCCCATTTACATAAAGCTCACAGACCTTTGCAAAACTGTGTGAACTATATAGGTATTGATACGTGTATGATGGCTTATGTAGGTGAGGTGTATTGAACTTGTTTGTGAACTGAAAGCAAGAGTTTGTTCTTAGAAATGGCAAACATAGACATCGAGGGAATCTTGAAGGAACTGCCGAATGATGGCCGTATACCTAAGACGAAGATCGTTTGTACCCTTGGACCAGCTTCTCGAAGCGTGCCAATGATCGAGAAGCTTCTGAGGGCGGGGATGAATGTTGCCAGATTCAACTTCTCCCATGGTACTCATGAATACCACCAGGAGACCTTGAACAATCTTAGGATTGCCATGCACAACACCGGCATCTTGTGTGCTGTCATGCTTGATACCAAGGTGGGTTTCTTGTATTGTGCTATCTTCTGCTTAATTCATGGTTATATTTGGCACCTAGTGCAGGGTTCTTAGGACTGCAGTTCTTTCTTTTTTTCCCCTTTTTTTTCCAATAACCCTTGTTTAGGGGTTGGGGGCATGTGACTTGCGAGTGCAAATTAGCTGGCCTTTTAATTTCTCAACATCAATTTGGTTCAGAAAATGCCACTGTGTAAAGTCATTTTCAAGTCTAGAGTTGTTTGCTGATATTGATATAGTGGACATTTTCTACTATGGTAATTCCCATTACATCGACAGAGGATTAGGAGTGACATTTTTTAGCTACTATGCTGATCACAAGAAAAGTACGAGATTTTTTAGCTACCATTTTGGTAAATGTTCAGTTATTGCCAATGGGTTACAGAATGTAGCATTTTTTTCGGATCTTAATCAATTATGCTTGTAGGCTTGTAGTACAATATGAGATGATGAGTAGCTCTTGGTCTGATTAGAAATTCACTACTTGCTGGCTCTGAATCTCCTTTGGCCATAAGGCTGTTGATATGGATTTTAACTGTCGCTGCTGCACTTGGTTCCATGAGCTAAAGTAATCCTGTCTTGGGGTGTGTATTTAGTTCAGTCAATGCATCTTGTCAAGCACTGGGACCTTTTTTCTTCATTTCATATTTAGGGAAGATTTACAATTGGCGGTAGTTTCCAAGGTGATACTCCCAAATACCCAGGAAAAGAAAATGCCCAAGCCTCCAAGAATCTCTCTGAAATATTGTAGCCTCCAAAAAGGCCAATAGGAGAAAAGAAAAAATGCAGTGCAGAAGGTCTTTGCTGACTTAACCTCTTGAACCATCAGCAAACCCCTTCTCCTCTACCTTTTTCAGTCAACTTTAAACCATTTCATTCTATGGTCATGAAGGCTTGCTTCTCTTCGAAGGTATTCAAACCAATTGGAACAAGGTGAAACATGAACCTCCCTTTTTCACCCGACTATAGCATATTAGCATATAATTTCTTCCCCAGTGTTTTGGAGGCTGAGAAAAATCTATGCTTATGTCAACTTCTGAACTACCAGCTACACTACTTCCCTCATCCAACACCATTTTCTTTCAGGACCAGTGCTGATCAAGGCCGGAACACCAAACCTTTCAACCTTCTCAATGTCGAAAACATGATCTCCATATCTGATTACCTTTGTAAAATGCTACACAATCTTATTCATCAACAATGATTGCTGTGATCCCCTACATATAACTTCTCCCCTTCTATAGCTGAATTGTCTTTTGACACTTTTATTTCAGTTGGAATGGACAACCAATCATGACATATCAGAAGACCTGCCTGTGATCCTTGTTGCTGCCACAACACAGAACTCTGCTTCTCCTCTGTATTACTTTAATGACATATCAGAGATCTCATGCCCCCTTTCTCAGACATCCTTTAATGTATTACCAATGTTCTAAAAATCGCTAGGCGCTAGTCAGGTGAAAAAGGGGCGCCTAGCGCCTAGGCGGAGACTAGGCACCTGACTAGTTGGCTGCCTAATTTAGGCGTTGGACCACTGCCTAGCGCCTAGGCGGGGACCAATCGGTCTAGGCGGCCAACTTTTATAACATTGTGTATTACTCCTTTTCCCTTGGCCCTTTTCTAGTCTATCGAAAGTGGCTCATTTTAAGTCGTTCCCTTTGTTCTGACTCCTGTCCAAGTAAAAGTTGTCTGGTCGTATCCCGTTTGTTACCACTTGATGTGCTTTAAGGATAGGTCTTTAAAGACCTTTAAGACTGTGGAGCCAATTTCTGGGTTCTTGGAATGGGCCTTCTAAGAGACCCCAAACTCTGTTGCCCTTTCTGAGCATGAACCCAACTCGTAAACTTCTGCCAAAAAAAAAACCCTCTAAAACCTTTGTCACTTCACCCTCCTTTGCCCTCGATACACAGTTGATCTCATCACCATGCTCACAAGATCTTATACGTGGCGTTTTAAGTGGGTCTTCTGAAACCTTGTGAGCTTTCACATCCCCAACTTGGCCCTTTGCAGATGTGAACCTGTTTATTAGTATCGAATGGTAACATATTGGACCCCTTTTCTTGGTCCTTTATCCGGACCATATACGTCATTGTGATACTTATACAACCTCTTGGGTAAAGATTCTGGAGAGCTCTCATAGCTATACGACTCTGTAATTCATCTCAAAGACATATGTAACGTCAAAACTTACAAGTTCACTCCTATTTACAATATCTCTTGTATAGTTTGCAAACTGGTTCTCTCTGAGTTTTTCTCAATGTCTTGTGTTCTTCACATCGGGCTTCATTGCAAAAAAAAAGTTTGCTAAGCTAGTAAGCCCTGTGAGTAGTTTACCCCCTGGAACAATCTTCATTTCATGGATAACACCTTCAAAAGCATACGTAGTTACGTACGAAACAGTACCATAAATCTTTGTCAAAACTGGAAGAAAGTAACTAGCTCCAAGATCTGAACATTTAACAGGCTTCTTAAAGCTGAACATATAACAAGTGAAGTGACGTTTTGAGTTAATGTGACCCCGCACCTGCACCCACACACACAGCAACAACAATAGCAAAAAAGTCACAAATTAACAATGAAATTTGTCTGATCAAGGAAGATTTCTGGCTAAATGGCATGTATGATTTTATGTTTCCAATTTTTCTGTCTTCTGCTTGCTATTTTAATGCTGATTCTTACATGGACATGTTTTGTTATGCATGCTTAATGGTAACTTGTTACTTTTATGTACTGAACTGATATCATCATGTCTTCTTCACCTCTTATAAGTCCTCGTGTAGTGTACTCATGAGTTTCATTTACTGCATGCCTGGTCGTGTTATCTGTTTCCCTGTTATTGCAGGGACCTGAGATTCGAACTGGTTTCCTAAAGGATGAAAAGCCTATACAACTCAGGGAAGGTGAGGAAATCACTGTTAGCACTGATTACAGCATAAAGGGGGATGAGAAGACGATCTCCATGAGCTACCAAAAACTGGCCGTTGACTTGAAACCTGGGAATGTCATCTTGTGTGCGGATGGCACTATAACTCTCATTGTCTTGTCATGTGATCCTGCTAATGGAACAGTGAGATGTCGTTGTGAGAACACTGCAGTCCTGGGTGAGAGGAAGAATGTCAATCTTCCTGGTGTTGTGGTGGATCTTCCCACACTCACAGAGAAGGACAAGGAAGACATCCTACAATGGGGTGTTCCTAACAACATTGATCTGATTGCGCTCTCTTTCGTGCGCAAGGGCTCTGACCTTGTTAATGTCCGAAAGGTGCTTGGGTCCCATGCCAAGAACATACAATTGATGTCAAAGGTATGTGAACTTATCAAGTTCTTACTTGTGAATCATCTGCTTATCATAATTTTGATCCTTCCACTAGGTACTCCCCAGTCGGTTACTGTTGGGTACTGTTTGTCTTATGTAATATCTATCACCCTGCAGAAATGAAGACTCAGGCTGCAGTTTCCTGGAAAATAAAATTCTTTATTGGGTTTGAAGTGATGGCTGATACTTATTTCCTTAAAATGTGTTTAAGAAAACTTTTTGGTGTGGATAAATTATGATTTCAAATGGTTACCTGCTTTGCTAATTGGCAAATGGTATCTTCTACCTTGTCCTTCTCCTTCTATCTTATTCTCATATTCTGATGATCAGATCACCTATTGTTTATTCTCTCTTTGCCCCCTTCCTTCAATTTCAGTGTTCACCTTTTCAGTTTTGGATGTCCCATTATATTAGTCCTCATTTGAAAAGTTTGTACAATAGTTATTGTAATTTGTAACTTTATGAATCCAGGAGCCAGGAGAAATCACTGTTCTAAAAATCGTTAGTCGGTCGGAAAAGGGGCACCTAGGAGCGCCTACTAGTCAACTGTCTAATCTAGGCGTTGGACCACCGCCTAGCGCCTAGGTAGGGACTAGTCGGCCTAGGTGGCTGACTTTTAGAACACTGAGAGCAATGGATAGTGGGGTCACGTACCTAGAGTCAAATATAGTTTGTAACGCACAAGGCAAGAATTTAAAACTTTAGGGTTTTTTGGGGGGCAATTATGCAATACTCATTTTGTCAAATGTGATTTGATTCTTGTACTCCACATACCTCCGCCCATGCTTGTAATTTTCCTTAAAAATTACAAAAATAAATCGTAATTAGAGGGGATATGGTTTCCCAGGAAGCTTGTGCAGACCACGATAGGGTTCTTTTACAAATTTGGCATTTCTAATAATGCTTCTTTAAAAAGCCAACTAGGAGCATGCTTTATACATGCTAGGTAATCCAACTAGGATACATCATAGTAATTCATATACTGTATCAGACTATCGGTATAGATGATTGATGTTTCAGTTTGTTCATATGTTGTATTGAGAGTTGATGAATAGTTCCGTGGACGAACCTTGTGGATCGGAATTTGTGGGATAATTCTTCATGTTATTAAGTCATGCACTGATGGCATTGCTTGATATAGTATATCACAATGGGTTTAACCGAGAAAATGAAGTCCTATTAGGTCTGGTTACTAGTCAAGCATGCATGTGAACTTCTATAGTTTCCTCTTAGAGTGGTCTTAGTTCCATCAGATCTTCATTTGTTTGAAGCCATTATAGACATCTTAATTGTTTTTTTTTTTTATATGACTATTTGTTAATTTTTTGTGATTTTGACTATGGGAATCTGTTGAAGGTTGAGAACCAAGAGGGAGTCATCAACTTTGATGAGATCTTACGCGAGACGGATTCCTTCATGGTTGCTCGAGGTGATCTTGGGATGGAAATCCCTGTTGAGAAGATATTCCTGGCACAGAAGATGATGATATACAAGTGTAATCTCGTTGGAAAGCCAGTGGTAACTGCCACTCAAATGCTTGAATCCATGATCAAGTCTCCCAGGCCAACCCGTGCTGAGGCCACTGATGTAGCTAATGCTGTTCTTGACGGCACTGATTGTGTCATGCTTAGTGGGGAAAGTGCAGCTGGAGCCTATCCAGAACTTGCTGTTAAAATCATGGCTCGGATTTGCATAGAGGCAGAATCTTCGCTTGATTATGGGGCCATCTTTAAAGAGAGGATAAAGTCAACTCCACTGCCAATGAGCCCGTTGGAGAGCCTTGCTTCCTCAGCTGTCCGAACTGCTAACAAGGCTAGAGCAAAACTCATTGTCGTGTTGACTCGCGGTGGGACCACTGCAAAACTAGTTGCTAAGTATCGACCAGCTGTCCCAATCCTGTCGGTTGTAGTTCCAGTTTTGACAACGGATTCTTTTGATTGGACATGCAGTGACGAGACCCCTGCAAGGCATAGCCTCATCTACAGAGGATTGATTCCACTCCTTGCAGAAGGATCCGCGAAGGCGACTGATGCAGAATCAACAGAGGTGATATTGGAAGCTGCACTCAAGTCAGCAACAGGGAAGGGGTTGTGCCAGCCAGGTGATGCTATTGTGGCCCTTCACCGTATTGGCGCTGCCACGGTTATTAAGATCTGTGTTGTTAAGTAATAATATGGAATGTGGAGCATTTCTGGATTTTCTGGCTTCAGGAGGGTGCGGCAACAACTTAGGTGGACCTCCTTTTTGCTTTGTGATCCATATGGATGGTTGCCTTAATATGACCTTTGATTTCCCTTTGCTTAGTATTAAGTTTAATAATTATCCAATCACCTGCACTCTTAAATCCCGAGCTTCCTTTGAAGTAATATATTTTCTATTCATCTGTCCCCCCCCCTCCCCCCCTCCCCGATATAGTGATATCTACAACTAAGCTTCCTTTTATGATATATTTAAGGGTTATTGTCTGTTCCTTGCATGTGCCTTAGACTCCTAGCTATGCCCAAACGGATTACATATGAATTTCTCATGAATTTGGAACTGTAGCTTGACATATGTAATTGGACGAGGAGATGTAGTTGATTAGAATGACATGAATATCAGATTGGAATGAGGTGATGAAGCTTGTTAAAATCAAATTGCCTTCTGGGTCAAATCCAAATTGGAAACATGTACGTACTTTATCAATGATTTCTATCTACAGATGGGGGAGCATTTTGACTTTGGAGGAATCCAAAATCATTGCTGGGCATGTTTTCATTCTCTTCATTTCTGTGTGTGTGTTTCATGTGTGTGTGGGTTTCTAGTGTGTGTACTAGAGAGGTGTGTGCGCGTGTGATACAAGTGGATGTGACTTTAGTTAAGTGTTTTATGTTGAGGTATGGATGGTGGTTACTCGGTGTTCTTTTGTGGGATACAGATGGGTGTAAGTTTGGGTGGGAATTTAGGCAAGTGTCTTATGTTGAGGGTTACATAATAGGTTGGGGATATAAACAGATGTGTTACTCTATGGATGGTGGGTTACTCTGTGGTTTTGTGGGATTCAGGCGTGTGCTCTTGGATAATGGTGTGTCTTAGTCTGGGGGGAATTTGGATGTGTGTCTTATTCTTAAGGGTTGCATAATGGTGAGGGCCTTTTGTGCGTCTCTTGCTATTGGTTACTGTGATGGGAATTGGATTGCCTCTTGAAGGTGTGCTATATTTGAAGAAGTTAAAAAACAGGTGTGTCATAACTCATAATGCTATGTCATGGTATTGGTGTGGGGGGGAGATGATTATGGCATGAATTTGCTGTGTGCCATATGACCTCTGCTGTGTGTTCTGCTGCTATTATATGATCATGTGCTTCAATCCATTCCAGTTTAGTTGTTGCTCGGCCAGATTGGTGCAGCTCCAGTTCGGTCCAGTCCAGTCCACATGCTTCTGATCCTTGGACTTCATATCAGTCATTGTTCAAACTTGTTGTATTAGGACCAGTTGATAGATTTGGCCAGTATCTATTTTTGTTCAGAATTTCTAGTTCTTGCTTTATTTCCTTGTTATCTTCTGTTGATTCATTATCAACCTTGTATCCTTTAGGAGCTTGAGTGGTATATGATTGTCGCGAGCTTGGGTGTCAACCTAGTAGGGATGCTTCCCTCTTGTTTGTGATGCCGCATTGCTCTATTCCCTTTTAATCTCTGTACCCATTTCTATGATTAATAAAATCCTTTTCCTCTGTTAAAAAAAATTAGTAGCCTATAAACAGATCCACGCTCAACAGACTTTCGGGAATAGTGTGGTGTCTCACACCATAACATAGTTAAATGGAACAGTAAAAATAGTAAGAAGGCTAGCACAACGTACACTACACGTATCAACGTAACTACAAAATCTGCCTCTTCTGGTTGCTGCTTCTGCAAACATTGAACAAGGGATTTTGTGGTTCGGTCTCTCATAGTCATGAACTGAGACGTGCTGGTGATTTTGAATGTTGTTGCAAAGATCGATTTCGATTTATTTATTTTTATCACCATGACAAGTACAGCTTTTCTTCTACATACTCGTACGAACAAATGTGAGCATGTGTACAATCCAGTAGACATTTGATAGAACTTGTGGACTATTTGAACAAATACTTAGTTTAGGACTTCAAAATAATCTTTTAAAGACCAAAAACAGTAGTATTAAATAGTCCAAATTTGTAGACACTTCACAAGACTCAACCTATAACCAAACTAACTCGAAGAAGTCCATGATGCAATGTGTACTAGAATTGCGCAATGGGGGTAGCACAAAATTCATGGTTTTGAGTTGAGGAACAAATGGAAACAAATAAGTAACTTGGACCTTTTTTTTTGTCAATCGAAAGACCAAACCAGTTCACTTGGACATTATTGAATCTTATGGTCTTTAGTTGTTTTCCCTGCTCTTAGCTTTTATTGTGTCTTGCTTCTTCTTACTTGACAATTTGAAAGTTTTATTGCCTTTTAATAGATGTTCTGTCTTGCGCTACCAACATCCTATATGATGCTAATGAGAAAAATGCATGCGTGATTCCTAATTGACAAGATTCGCTACCATCGCTACCACCACACGGTGTGCAAGTTAAGAGACTTAGAAACTTCATTGAGGCAACATATACTAAAGAGTTAACGGCTCTTTCTTTTGTTGAAAAAAAGGAGAATCAAGTGACCCTAAGGTGCTCAAAAACTTGTATAATTCCTAAGTGAATCTAAAACTTAGCTAAAGCTAAGTAGCCTGTACAACGTAAAACCGTAAAACAAGCCAATTGACCCTGAAATACTCTTCATATTGCCAGCCCTTTGTATACCTTGCAATAGTTTTTATATTCTCGGGTTGGAAGCTGTGGAAACGAAGGGGAGAAAAGAGAATATACTCCTAAGTAAGAAGAAAAGTATGGCGTAAAAGTATTGGAAATATTTTACTTAGCTAAATACTGATTTTAGTATTTTTTACTCTCTTTCTTGTCAAACCAAACAATGAAAAGAGTCTTTCTTCTTCTACTACTTTTTTTAGCTTTTCCGCCTCTTCACTTCCTTTCCATAAGAACCAAACAAGAGCTTTTGAATAGTAGAGAAAACGAGAGCTATCATAACATTTCTTGGAAGGATAATACTAGTAGAGAAAACAAGAGCTATCATAATATTTCTTGGGAGGATAACCTACTTGATTATTTTCAGACGGATGCAACTAAATGAATGGTTGAATGATTACTGTAAAAAAATTTATGTTCCTACGGAGTATTAAAAATCTTGAAACAAATGATTGAGTATTCCATTATGTAGAACATTAAGCATACGCAAAGTGTTTACCATCTTAGAAATTTGTTAGAACTATGGCTCATGTGTTAAGTATAGAGAGAAACTAAAAAGTTCTAAAAATAGGCAAGTTGCCTGAATGGAACGGAGCAGAGCGGAGTGAAGGTAATTGGCCCATCGCGGGTCCAGCAGAGGTTGGGGGGTGCGGGGGTACGGTACATGGGTATTTTTGGGATGCAAGCCAAATATCGGATTAGAGTTAGAATTAGGGCTGCAAACGAACTGAGCGGCTCGCGAGCGGCTCGTGACTCGGCTCGCTAACGGCTCGTTCGAACTCGGTTCATCAAGCAAACGAACGAGCTCGAGCCAAAATTTTCAGCTCGTTTCATAAACGAGTCGAGCTCAAGCCACTTGATGCTCGGCTCGTTGAGCTCGCAAGCTGCCACATACATATACCAAACGAGCCATTCGAGCCGAGCTCGAGCTTACATATACATATATACATATATACATATACATATACCAATACCCATACATGTACCGAACGAGCCATTCGAGCCGAGCCGAGCCGAGCTCGAGCTTTTGTATATATATTCGAGCCGAGTTCGAGCTCACATATTTCAGCTCGATTTGAGCTCAAGCCGAGCTCGAGCTGAGGAAAACTAAGGCGAGCAGAGCTCGAGCAAGGCAAAACTCGGCTCGTTTGCAGCCCTAGTTAGAATAGAGTAGATATAAATATTCTCTATGTTGTAAACCTTGTTTCATACTGTAATAATAAAAGAACAGTAGCCGCTCTTTCACTGTCGTAGACGTATCCGATTTTGAAAAATCATGTAATTCTGCGTGTTGATTTCTTTACTATTTTTGGTACTCACATATCATATGTGTGTGTTCGGTCCTACAAAATTAGTTCAAAGTATACTATTTCATAGGAAGCCTCGGCCCTCCGTATAGTTTGAAAATAAAGGATAAAACGTTCAAATATGCCAAAGTACAAGGGGCAGAGAAAACAACTTTTAGTGTGAGTAGAGATGGTACAATCATCATTCAACAGCACTGTACGATTACTCTATTATATGTAATCTATTTTGATTTCTTCTTTTAACCCGCCCTCTCCCACACGTAATAGCTTTCCACAATTATATTTTGGAATTTTTTTACTAATTTGTCTCTCTAATTTGCATGAAGTCACAATTTTGTTAATAGTGTCAATTTTAACCCGGTAGTATACATTTCGTCTCAAATTTGTCCTTCCATCTAAAAGGCATCAATAAAACAAATGGAATTCAAGGGTAAAACTCTCATTTGCCCTCCTTTAGGGACAGAATTGAGATTTCATACAAATTAGAAGGGCTACTAAGGCTCCGTTCTAAAAACCTTCTTAAAAAATAAGTACTTATTTTAGAAAAATAAGAAGGGTTGTTCTACAAAATCCAAATAAGCAGCTTATTTCACATTTTCAAACTCAAAAATAACTTAAATGAAAACTAAATTTTCAATTTTTTTTTGCACGGTATTAAAGATTTCAATGAGATTTATCAAATAAGATCCATATTGATAGAAAAATTATTTGCGTCAACACATAATTTTGAAGCTTGAAGTTGCCTTAACAAAAAAATAAGAACTTACTCCTTATTTTGTGGAATAAGCCTTGTTATTGAACAAAAAATAAGAACTTATTCAAGTTCTAGAACGGACTCTAATTTTTAATATTCAAGGGCAAAACTATCATTTGAAAGACACGCGCCGACGCGCGATACGTAATTCCTGGACCTAGTTTACTACTCCTACTTTTGTACGTATTGAACAGACAGATTGACCTAGTTACTTCAACACACAGGCCTGCATCAAAGACACGAGGGAGCTCAGCTCGGACATCTTTGAATCTAAGAAACAATGAAGGCGAAGAATTTCCGGAAAAGAGAGACAGTATACGAAGGAGAAGACGATCAAGGTATCCAAACTAATGGCTCAGATGATGAAGGGGAAAGGAGGTAAACTCTTCGACTCTGTCTTTTTATCTTGTCCTCCCGTCCTTCCTAATCCCTCCTACGATCCAGTCTAGGGTTCTTAATCTCACTGATTCAAATCTTGTATTTATTTATTTATTTTATAATTTATAGTCACTTCCATCCATTCATTTGTTCGATCAAACTTAATTGTGTTGGTTTAATAGTTAATTGGGGTATTATTGTTCATTAAACACACGACCAGATTGGTGTTAGAAGAGGTGAAATTCCTTCAGAAACAGAGGGAGAAGAAGTCTGGGATTCCCGCGATACCTACAACAGCAGCAGCAGCAGCAGCAGCAGCGCAGGGTGCGGTTGTCGCCAGCTGCAGTGGCGGTTTAGTTCCCAACAAAGCAAGCGAGAAGAACGAAGGGGATGGGGAGAAAGACGAATTGGTCTTGCAGGATACCTTCGCTCAGGAAACTGCTGTCATGGTCGAAGACCCCAATATGTAATACTCCCACATTTTTGGTATTCCTTGCGCTCTCTCTTCCAAGGTTTTTTCAAGCCCTACAATTTGTTCTTCAACACCTTTCCACTGACTCTTTAACTGTTTATTCATGCACCTCTTCTTTATTGACTCAGCTGACCCACAATTGCACAATCCTCTCTCTTGATAGTATTGTTGTTTGTGTCATTACTGTTATACGTGGCGTTAAAAGTTTTTCCTTCCATTTTGTTCCTCAAAGATTTCCTTCATACGGAAAAAGATGAAATATGCATGGTCAAGTCCAGAGAGAATGGGGTTTTGGCAAGGTTTCAGAGTTCGGGCTTTAATGCTCCTTGAATGTGTTTTTCCATGATTACATTGAAGAAGAACAAACAATATGTTTCAAAAGAAGCACGATGGGAAAATACTGTGACCTATTTTATACTAACTTTTGATATTGTGATGTTTGGATCGTTTTGGTGACCATCGTCGGGATGGATGTCACAGCTGTCCGGATGCTCGTTGGCAACTTTGACTCCGAAGCTTTTGTTTGTTCTGTCTGGATGGTAGTCAAGTCCGTCCAGACGAGTAGCAACTTGGGTTTATGTTTTTAGGGTAAGTATTTTTTGGCAAGGATTCTCCTAGTGTAAATACTTGTATTGAGATTCATTATTTGTAAGAGAGAAAAATATAAGAGTCTCAGTTAGGGTTTGAGAGAGAGAACTTGTATTTTTGGGTTTGGTGGGAGTTTGAGAGTGCGTTGCTGCAGAAACTCTCCTTTGTTGCTCTCTTGAGCATTCTTTTATTTTTTAAATTGGTGGAAGCCATTGATCAACTTCCCGTGGAGTTGGTGCGACCCAACGTAAGCCGAGCTACATAAAATCTATCTCTCTTGGTTTGATTTTCTCTCTCGTGTGTTTGGTTTTGCTTCCCACATGAGTTTTGTTCTTTATTTCAATATTCATACGATCCTTGTTCGTAGTGTGTTGAGTCTTTGGTGGCTCTTTGCACCACGCATACCACACTCCAATTTATGTTTACAGTACTAGAAGTTCAAGGTAATAGTTGTAGAATAAAGAGCACGGACTATTGAGTCTTTGGTGTCTCTCCGGACAACGCATACCACACTCTGCTTCTAAGTCCTTTACAAACTGTTTTAGTTGCTATTGATTGCTCCAAGTGTTAATTTAATCAGGCACTGCCATTTAAACGTGTCTTTCATTTGTTTCATCTCTTTTGAAGCTTCAAAGTATTGGGGACTTATCTAAAGTCTGGTCTAGTTACGTGCATAGTTGTCTAAACGATCATGTAATGGATTAGAGGAAACAAGAGTCCCAGACCCACTATAATATAGTAGTAATTTCTACTTCAAATCACTAAAGTGAGATACATTCAACACATCATGCATTCACTTGTGGTACACAACTTAAATATTCGTAGTTGAGACTTAGACAGCCTCGGAAGAGTCGGAACACAGTTTCAAACATGAGATAAATAATGAGGTCAACAAAAAAGGCAGATTGTTAGATGAGGGTATTTTAGTAATTTCAGAAGATCAGATTCTTGGCAGTGGTGGTCGTTCAAGCATTGGTAGTTCAAGGGCATTAATATTCATTTAGACTAGATGCATTAAACACATGTTAGTAGGTTCAATGTATCAGATTGTAAAT
Organism: Rhododendron kiyosumense; assembly: GCA_019656275.1. Classification (NCBI taxonomy): domain Eukaryota; kingdom Viridiplantae; phylum Streptophyta; class Magnoliopsida; order Ericales; family Ericaceae; genus Rhododendron; species Rhododendron kiyosumense. The sequence continues at coordinate 1,312,643 of BPLS01000565.1, forward strand.
GTGTTCATTGATTAGGTTCATTTCATTTATGCCTTGTTCTCTTCCTAACACATGTTAGGTTCATTTCATTTACGTGCATAGTTGTCTAAACGATCATGTAATGGATTAGAGGAAACAAGAGTCCCAGACCCACTATAATATAGTAGTAATTTCTACTTCAAATCACTAAAGTGAGATACATTCAACACATCATGCATTCACTTGTGGTACACAACTTAAATATTCGTAGTTGAGACTTAGACAGCCTCGGAAGAGTCGGAACACAGTTTCAAACATGAGATAAATAATGAGGTCAACAAAAAAGGCAGATTGTTAGATGAGGGTATTTTAGTAATTTCAGAAGATCAGATTCTTGGCAGTGGTGGTCGTTCAAGCATTGGTAGTTCAAGGGCATTAATATTCATTTAGACTAGATGCATTAAACACATGTTAGTAGGTTCAATGTATCAGATTGTAAATGTGTTCATTGATTAGGTTCATTTCATTTATGCCTTGTTCTCTTCCTAAC
>BPLS01000565.1:1323039-1402590 GCA_019656275.1 Rhododendron kiyosumense
TACTATTTCCGATTTGCATAGTGAAATAGTATTTTCCTCATTGGAACGGGCATTTGGGCCAAACCACATATATCTTTGGTGTCTGAGTCGTGTGTGAGTGATCCCCGATTTCCAACATGCTCCTATGTATAAGTTAATAGCCGAAGATATTATAGCACTGTTATGTATTGGGAAAAAGGAAATTACAGCCCATGCAATTGCCAATGAGGTGCCACATTTACACGTACAAACTTTGTCTGCAGACGTGCTCAATGTACTCTATGATTATTTTCAGATCAAATGGTAGTTTTATACTATCATCTTTTCGTTACTTTTATTCTTTTCCCTTTAAATTGATTTCATCTGAATGCAAAATCATTTCTTACAGAACATCCTGAGCTGTACAAGGAGAGAGGTGCAGAGAGTAGTAGTCAAGAACCTAAACCAAATGAGTCTGGTACAGATGCAGCAGGACGAAGGCAAGCTGCGACAGATGAGTTTATGCTTGAGCGCTTTCGCAAAAGAGAACGCCATCGTGTTATGCGAAGATGACATTCAGTTCCATGTTCGATGCATCTCTTCGTTTTGTCCAAGTCCATGTCCAACCTGTGCAATGGTTCATCTCTTTTATCCTAGCTTATTTGGCAGTCAGCGACAAAGACAAATAATGTGTACGTTGAGAAATAAAAAATCATATCTGCTGCTATAGGTTCATGATGGACGTGTCATTTCAGTAGCACCGGGAAAAAAAAATGGACGTGACTGTGAATTTAGATCAGTATTCTTGAAGTTGGTGTCATTCCACTTCATTATACATGTTTCTCAAACTAGAATTTATGGGTGGATCTTCTGTCATATTTACCCTTTTTTGGACGGCAAAGAAAATTTGATTAACAAAAAGTTAAAAGGATAGAAAGTACAAGGCATCTTCCATCAGATTTCTGTGGTCGTGGTCCTTGTAACGGTCAAAAGATCTATGTAAGATTTATTATCTAGGACAAATTGGCATTTTGCTTGTTTTATGTGCTGGCTCAATGTATACAGCAAATTTTCGGTTGTTTCTTTTTTGATGAATCCAGTGCCATAGATGCGGTTCTGTGTAATTTTTTAGAGGTGGTCATCCACATTTGCATTGAATTTGTCGCACAAGTATTCTGTAGAAAGTTCCTTTTTGTTTCCCTCTTAAATTTTGAAAGGGGAGAACACCCTTGCGCCTTGCTTCCATGGTAAACTAAAAACTAGTCGACTCCAATCGTTTGCCATTTATGGCCCTTGGACATTTCGCTAGAACTATGAGCATGAAGTCTATACCACCGCTCTCCATCTATATTGTTAGTGCAAGCGGGCTGACTTTAACTTATTAACAGAAGAAAAAACCCACACTGTTTTCACAAAATATGGATCGGGACAGTGGCGGAGTCAGGATTCGGCCGCAGGGGTGGCACCATACAATGAAAATCTAGTTACATGTGCGAAAAAATATTAAGAATATTAATTGTAGAAAGTCATAAAATTAGGTTTAACCATTCTCTAAATTGTCAATTTTACATTATTTGTACAAGGTATTAGTTTTTCTTTCATACTCGTAAATTCCAAGTCGAACCACATTAATCTAAGGAAAAAATTATGTGTTCAAAAGTGGCAAGTTTTGAATGGCTAAATTAACACTATCTTAAAACTTTCTATCTTTCATAGTAAACAACCGCAACATAAAAGAAATGAACTTAGAACGTAAAATTTGCAACAATATACAAATAAAGAACGGGTCTTTATGAAAAACAAATATGTAAAAGAAAACTTTTTTGAAAACTTGACAGAGATACTAGGGGATGTGATTTGGGGTAAAACTAATATTATTAGAAATTGCAGGTGCTTGTGCCCCCATTGGTTATACACTGTCTCCTGTCTCCACCACTGCTCCACCCGCTAGTAGCTCCACCTGCTAGTAGATCGCAGATTAAACATTTTCCCAATTGATTGGGACTTGAAAACTTTGTTTGGCTTAGAAGGAAATGACATGTTTTTTTCTTCTTAAATGTAGGTCAGGGCTTTGGACTTCCCTACCTTGGTCTTCTCCCTTGAACTTAGTTCCCTAGTTTTGTCCATAACTCATATAAAGAAATGAAGAAAAATTGAATAAACTACTACTAACAGCTGTCCCGTCTGCTCAGACATCAAAATTGAGAAACCATCCACAAACGAAAGTGAAGTTTGGGAAGATGTTGGCTTATGAGAAAAGTAAAACGGTGTAAGTTCTCAAAGAACAAGGTGATTTATTGTGAGCAATCCCATGGTTACACAAGTATAAAACTACTTGAAAGGTGGTTAAAGGACTGGCAACCAAGAAACCAATGACCCGACGCAAGCATCAGATAGCTCTGAAAAGCAGCAAGGGACAGGGGGAACTTTCCTTAATTAACTCAACTACAATTTCTAGTGGATAAAACATATGCAACTCTTGAGTTATAGGGGCATTGATAATATCACAACTTAATGACAGTGGTTTGTGTTGATTTTCAAAATAAAAAGAGAACGTCATACTTTGCACCTATTTTGTGATCTTTCATGTGGACATGCACATACCAGGGCCATTCATGGTCGATAATGGTAATTCACTAAGAGAGTTCCAAAAACCGTATGTGCTGTTAATTCCTTTTTTCCAGTATCACATGTTACCAAGTGCCAGGTAAAACAAACACAAACAACACACTACTCAAGTTCAGCAATCTATTCCGGATTCATACCAGGGACCAGAACCAGAAAACATGATTGAGGTGCTAAATTTAACAGACTCAGATTAGTGGATATGGAAGTATGATTAGACAAAATTACAGACAAAAATGTAGAAAACAGCATCAGCCTAGCATTAGCCCATAGTCCTACTGACAATTTTAGTACTTTTTATCAATACATCTCACAAAAAGGTTACAGGTTTCTTTGATATGAATATATCTAGTACCTAAGCAAAACTATAGCATAAGTTAATTTTTTTTTAAAAAAAAGAAGTGAACAACTCCTGAAAAAGTGGGTTCTTCAGTGGTAGGGATCAATCAATAAAAAATTGCAATGCATGGAAGGTAATTGATGTTTCATTTCTGTGCGATTGACAGGTGCATTTCCAATTTGAGAAACACATGATTATAAGAAGGGACCTGACATGGCTAATTGCCAAAAAAGCAAGATATGAACTGACAAATAAGACAACCAGTTGCACGTTGGACAATATGTTTGTAAGCTAAACATAAATTTTTTTGGAGAAGATCCAAGAGATTAAAGGAGCCATAAATATGAAACGAATTCTTTTCATGCCTGGAAATTCCTTCACAGAAGATCCAAAATATTTAGAATATAGCCTACCTGTGTTGTGAAAAACACATAAGGTGCTCACCAAAGCAGATATCCCAGATGGATCTTAAACGAGAGGAAGATTTAACAGGTTTAAGCATCCGATTAAGGCGTCAGTAGGTAACTACCAAAGTACCAATCAATTGAATCTGTCTGGTTCTGCATAGAGTAGTCAACAACAGATTTTGAAGTAAGAAAAGGCAAAGAAAAGAAAACTCACGTATGAGTTCTCTACCGAACAAATGCTTCAAACCTAAATCCTTGCAATTTGTTGTTTGAACTAGTAAACATTTACCACTATTTGCGATAGAAAATAAACCATCCTATGCAAGCATCATTGTCCTAACTGCACAAAACATAAAACAACCAGTAAAGAATTGGTCAGTAGCATTCCCTTAAGGCAGAGAAATTATCTGGACTGAACTACCTTGAGAAGGTTTTGCATTTAGGTAAAGGTGCTTGAACCGTGCCATGAGAGAATTAACCAGAATCACTAAACAGTGCTTAAATCATACAGCTAAAGATGTCTGACTACAATCACTAAATTAGTGCTAACATGTTTGAGGTAATCATAATCACTTAATTTACCTTCAGGAATCAGAATGAACATTTTGAAGCAGATATCGAGCATTGTGCAAAAGAGCATTGACATCCTCATTTGAAGCATCAAGCATACGCAATTCCCTGATCTCCTCCTGCCATTTGTCTATCTGTTCCTTGTGTACTCTGCAGACAGAAAGTTCAAAAACATGTAAAAAAAAATCTCATCTCTAATGATTTCAATCCTAGATTGCAATTGAGTGCTCACAAAATCACACGTTCTTCAAATTCATTACTTAGCTCCTTTAGAAGTGACTTCCCTGATTCAAGTAACTCGGATACCTGCGTGATTGCCAATTAACAGTAAGACAACAAGATAAAGCTTGCCAGAAGTGGTAACTGGACCTAAAAAGAAGATACTGTAGCCATAAACATTGTATGACCTCAAACTTGACATATTTATTGGGTTGTTTGGGATTATGACATGCTCTATCTCGTGAGAAAGATAATTCAGCATAGTTACCATCTGAGTAAAGCTATTGATCTTTTCAAGAATGTGACCGATTTCAAGCTCCATCTGCTCAGATACCACAGGATGGATGCCAGTTTCTTCTTCAACAATCTCATCAAGAGCTTTTCCTCCTTCAATTGGTACTGTGTCTTCCACCTAATCACCATAATAGATCAGATATAACCTGTACAAAACTCCAAATAGCAATTCTTTCTTCGTCTTTTTTTTCCTTCCTCAAAAAAAGTGAAGAATCAACACAACTGGACATACAGTTGGCTTGACACGTTTCCTCATGACACCAGTGCCTTTGCTTTCCATTTGAATGATGTTTGTTGACACTGGAGAAGGGTAGCGTATGTTGAGGAGGCCACATTGAAACAAAAATCCTTATAAAGTAAAGAGTGACAACACACACACAGACACAGATGAATGCGCATTCTGTACAACTACAATTGGCACGACATTAGAATGTTAACTTCATTGAGACTTACGAGTCTCCAATGTAAGGATTTCAGACATCAGTGACAAACTGTTTCAGAATCTGGAAAAGAGGACATACATAGCTTACTTCATCGATTAACTAGTAAGATCAATCAGAACTGAACCAAACTTCTGATTACATCAAACCAACAGTATACCAAAAATAACCACTCAAACAAATAAAAACAGTGAATAGACTTATCTATATAAGATTCAAAACAAAAAATGCATCCTGAAGCTATTTATCATTAAGAGATTTTCTCGGGATTCACAGGGATAACACATACTCCAATTATGAGAACACACCACTTGATCACAAACGTATTAAGCAGGGCCGGCCCTGGGTAGAAGCCTTGAAAGCAACTGCTCGATTTATACTCTTTCAAGGAGTGATCATTTACTAGCTAGGCCCCAAACATATAATCTTAAGCATCTAAATTAAGCATAAAAGCCCGCAAAGAGAGAGAGAGAGAGAGAGAGAGATACCTGCGTGATTTTGGGCTGGTCCTGATTGCGTAAAAAATGGACATATGCGGCGATGATTATAAAGAAAACCCTGGAATTTGATCCTTGTCACAAATTACTCCTTTTAATTGTGCCTTTTTCAAATCAAACACACAAGACTTATAAAGTTAAAATTTAACAGCAATGCCAACCTTTATATTCTCTCCGTCTCCTTTTTTAGGTCCATCCATTTTTTTTGATGTCCCAAAAATATATTATCCATTTTAACTTTTCAACGGGTATGATTAAAAGAACATTTCTTGTATTGCATTTTCTTTTAAGTCACAATCAATATTGACATACTATTTTGAGTTGTGATTTTAATGTCACATCAAGTTGCCGATCAAAAAAATATGCACTCTAAAATTGAATAATTTTTTGGAAAAACTACAATACACACTCCTTATTTAGGTGTGTATCATATGCACTCTAAAATATTATAAATTATAGAGAAAATGTTACGAATCATATTGTTAAAAAGTTACGAATTGTATAAAGGTTACGAGATACACCAAAATATTATGAATCATAATAAAAATGTTACGAATCGTACTGCTGAAAGGTTACGAATTCTAAAACAAAAGTTACGAAACACACTAAAATATTATGAATGAATTATAAAATATGTGCATATGCTACACCTTTTTAAGAAATGTGTATTGTAGACTTTCCCATAATTTTTTATTTACAGTGGTGATGTTTCTTAAAGAGTTGAATTCCCCAAAAAGCCAAAACATTATGGGATAGAGGAAATATATATACTACTACTAAGTTCCAAACACGGAGTTTGACCATTTGGACTTCTTGTAACTTCTAAACTTTCAGTTATCACACCATATCACAATCAATCTATGTTGACTACACACTTAATCTAAATCACACGATGTAATATTTTTATGGACTTACATATGCGTAATCATTCCCAACCAACCTTTTTTAACTTGACATCACTCGCAAAATCCACTCGCGACAAATAAAGTAATTGTGTATGATAAAATTGTTTACACCTGATTAACATTCTCAGAGTTTGAGTTGCAGTAATTAGGTAATGTTTAGTGAATTGATTTCAAGTTAGTGATGATTGGATGTTTGACCTAAGTCACATAATGCACGGGCTAGTGCTGATGCAAAAGTGTGAGAATTGAGAGCGTGAGTGAATACCATATTGAAGAATTATGTGTCTAATGTTATGCTTATTTGTATCACTATTAGCAATCGCGAAGGATGGAGGCCAATAATGATAGAAACACAAGGCGTTAAATTAATGTTGGTAAGGTTATCCAGCATGTGCAAGCGAGAACTCTAATATTAGTATACGGGGTGTAGGGTTGTAAATAAACTGAGCCGTTAATGAACTGTTTGAGGCTCGATTCGATAAAGGTTCATTCCAATTCAATTTGTCTACTAAATAAACCGAAATTGAGCCTCAATTTTAAGCTTGTTTCATAAATGAGCCAAACGTGAACCCTGTAGTATTTGGCTCGATCAGGCTCGCAAACCTAAAATATACATATATCATGAGAATTTTATACTCCCTCCATCCCCTTTTTAAAGTCCAGTATTCTATTTTGGTTTATCCCTTAATAAGTGTCCATTTTGTAAAGTTAGTGGGTAAAACTTGGAACATTTTCCATCTAAAAGTAGATTCTATTTTGAAAAGTTAGTGAGTAAAAATGTAACGATGATGTCTCCATATAGAGGGTAAGTAGGGAAAGTGGAGGAAAAGTTGATGTAAAAGGTGTAATGGTGATATGTTCTTAATAAGTTGGACTTACGAAGCGTGACACTTAAAAAGAGACGGATGAAGTATTGAACTTGATTTAGTAGTAACTTATATAATTTGTATATGTATAAATTTATATATGTATTTCCTAAAAAATTTAGAACTTGTACAAGTTTAACCATTTACAATTACTAAAAGGAAATTGAATTCTACACTCTCTTTTTTACCACATGCACTCTCTTTTTTATCTTTATTTGGTGTGAATTTACTCTATTGCCCCTTAATGTGTGAAAAAGTGAACTTATGAAAGGGTAAAAAGGTAAATTCACATGAATAAGAACAAAAAAAGGAGTGTTTGTGATAAAAAAAAGGGAGTGTAGAAGTCAATTTCCTTACTAAAAAACCTAATTTATGTATATGTTTTTACTTTTTAGTATTTTATATCTGTATGAATGTATTTATGTGAACTTGATTTATATATGAACTTATATAATTTGTATGCAATTACTGATAATTTTAGAACTTATACAAGTACGATCGTTTACAATTACTAAAACCTAATTTATGTATATATTTTTATCATTTTATATATGTATGAACGTATTTGTGTGCATACTCAAAACCTTATTTGCAGATCTAAATCAGTATGAGACCATACATCTTTAATATTATTGACTCGTTAACAACCTCTAGTTTAACTCAAATCTAGACAAGCTCAACTCGTCAAATTTTCATTAAATTTGGCTCGAATTCGCTAAAAAACTAAACAAACAAACCTAAACATTTTAATATTTGACTTGATTAAGCTCGTTTACGACCCTAAGTGGGATGACATAAGACCAACAATTTGAGTGAAATCTTAGAATAGATCAACCCCTAAAACTAAATAAAGAATACAGTAGATCATTGCTTACGTTGTTTGTAAAGAATAAAATTAGAAATGCATTTTTAGAAAATGGAGTACAATAATAATGACCCACTTACGTATCATGTACTCATTATACAAGCAAAACATAGGAGAAATTGTGACAAATCCGCAATTTCTTTGCCAGATGTCAATTGAGGATTGTGGTTACGGTGAATTCTTTTCGCTAGGTGGGCCCGTTGAATTCATAGTGAGTACAATTATCACCGTTACACTATTTACACGTGTAAAAGTACACAAAATACTGTTTTGACTTTTCAAGCATAGGACATCCATTAAGAACACGTACACCAAAACTTGGTAAAATATGGGGCGGATTCCGTCCATTTGCTTTGGATTAGTTCGGTTCATTTGGTGCATCCGAACCGTCCAAAAGTCGGATCCGTTCATTAGCTTCGGTTCATTTTGTGCATCCAGACTATTCAAACATTTTTGGATGGCCCAGGAAATGCAAAAAAAAAAAAAACTTGTTATGTGAATTTTTCAGGGAAAAAAATCTGACTCCAAAGTGAACAAAAAGTGTCAAATATGGATGCTGTAAGTTATCAAAATAAGAACTCGCTCGGGCGGGCATGAGACTTATCAAAATAAAGTCTCGTGTAACACAGAAATAACTTGTTTAAGTGGGCACGTGTTAAGCAACACTGGATACAACAATGCCTGGGTGATCACATATAGGTGTGCTGTAACATTTTAGGCAGCGGTTTGCCAGACAGTTACCACATTATTTGATTGCTGATGGCACATCGTTTGCTTAGAGCCATACAAGTTTAACACATCGTAGCTATCCAAATGGGTCACTGTATATTGCTCCGTCAATAATAACATTCACAATGCCAAAAAAGGAGTTAAAAAGTCTTGTATTCTTGGAATACAACGAGAAGGGGAGATCTGTCATTTGTTTTACTACATAAAGATCAACTCTAACCGATGGGCTTATGAGCTGGAGTATGAGAGGCTTGAATACGCTTTTTAATGCTTCACTAAACAATAATTTTACTACTATGCACATAACAGTGGCCCTTGAGAATCAACCCATAGAGATTTTGACAACATGAGGGCCTGGCTTTATGTAATCACATAGCATAAACCAATTTACAAACTAAACAATAATGATTCTGAATGCATCTATTTGAATGCATCCTTGTACTGGGGGTACGTGAGTGCAAGGACCCTGTAATATCTAGCTTCCCTCTGTAGCCCCGTGTACGCATACCTATGTGTTTTTATAGCTCTCCGTCTATAAATACCGACACATCTACTAAGAGACAAAGATAGAGAGCAACAGACATCATTGGCTGTACAAAACTATGTTTTGAAAGGCATAGATGTATGTCTGAAATCATTTGTCAATCCTGAGGTTATTACAGAGATGACCAAGTTCAGGCCTTGCATCCATCCAGGAGGAGAACTGCATCTCGGTCGCAGAAGTGCAGTACAGGTAGGATCTAAATGTGATCAGGAAAAAATACCGTCTGCAAAAGAGACACAAATAAAAGTTTAACATAAACAAATCATCGCTCATCCCATTCCTGCAAAGAAATAAGTTCTATTGGTTATGCATTTAATTTTCTTCCATTTGATCTATGCTGACGCTGATACGCAGATGCATACTTCCTCAATTTAAGCAGTAATGCAGGGATTCAACTCTCAATGCAACAGAAGGTAAAAAAATGAACAGGCGCACAAGCAAAAGAGAATTTCGAAACGAAAATCTGACAGACACTATCTCAAGTTTCCCTGGGTTTGGCTTTGCATAATCTGGGCACAAACTCTGGCTAGAAATTATATTGGCATGGGATCCCAAGCTTTGGTGATGGATGCGTTCTATGCTTCCTCTTAGGCCTCAGCTGATCTCTGTGTTCAACCTGACATATGATAGGAGGAGAACTTGGGCTGACATGAGGCTTTGTACTCATTAATTGGCAGCATGGCATGCATACAACTAGGTGATTTCAGTGTAGTGGAAAGAGTTATGAGAGGCTCGAGGGGTTTGAGACTGCCGCAGCTGAGGAGTTCAGCAACTGTCGGAATGACCTTAAGATGGATGTCAATGGATCCTAGAGGTTGGTCTACTAGAAGAGGAGGGCTTGGGGCTTAACAAGAGTAAACTGGACAAAGCTTTGGTGAATTCTGAATGGCTGAATGATTTTGGTGCCCCTGGGATTTCCCTTCAGGTTGTTTAATTCTCGATGGGATATGATAGTTTCCAGGAAGTGCTAGTTAGACCCTGGTGTCAAAGATGAAGGGCACCCCAATGTACATCCTGAGCCATAAATCAAAGAGATTAAGGTGTCGTTCCAGATTCTTAGAAAAGGCAAGTTTAGAAAAGGAAGGTAATTTCAAGCTTAAAAATCATGTATTTACACAAATAATTTTCCTACCAATATGGATCTTGTTTGATAGATCTCATTGAGATCTTTAAACGGTGCAAAAAATAAATTAAATTATTTTTTTATTTTCATTATATTTGAGTTTGAAATTACCTTCTTTTTGAAAAAGAAGGTTTAAAAAGAAAGCGGAACCGGGCCTAAGCCTGCGTTGAAAGACTTCAACACCAAACATCACAGTACCATTAAGAGCAGAGTGATGAAGGCTAGATTGGAGTAGCAAAAGGTGCAAACAATGTGCTTCAATTCCCCAAGAGATGAATCCCTTTGTGAATTGGAGAAAGAGATGCAAAGCTCAGTGTTGCTGAAGAATCTTTTAAGAAATAGAAGTCAAGGGTGGTCAAGTGGCTTTCAGTGGGTGATAGAAATAGTAAGTTCTTCCAACAAGAGATGGTTTGTTGAAGGATGAAGAACACTATTTTAAGCCTAGTAACTGCTCAGAGAGTCAAGTTAGAGGAGCCAGGGGTCATCAATGCGGAGATCCTGGGGTTTACAAGGGCCCTTGGAAAGGGATGCTATACAAGCCCTATCTGTGGCAATAAATAGGAAGGTACCCTTGGAGCATGATGAAGGCCGTATCAGCCCTGTTACTAAAGATGAAATGAAAGTGGCTTTGAAATCTGTTAAGAATGACAAGGGCCAGAGCTAGATGGTTATAGTTCTGCATTCTAAAAGCCGAATTGGGATGTAATTGTCTGACTTCATGAAGGCAACCAAGTATTTCTTTGAGAGAGGAGAATTGTTGGTGGAATGGAATTCTACAGCCATATCCCTTGTTCCTAACAATGAGGCTCCTGCTTCTATTAACAATTATAGGCCAATAGCATGTGCATTAGAAGTGTCTTATCAAAATCCTCGCTAATATATTGCAATCTCTCTTCCCCAAGATCAATGGTCCCAATCAGTCAGCCTTCATAAAGGCAGATCTATCATGGATAATATCCTATTGATGCAAGAATTGGTTAGGGGGTGTACAAGGATGACGGAGAGGCCAGGTGTACCACGAAACTGGATTTCATGATGGCATATGACTCAGAGGATTGGCACGTTTGGGACTAATGGAGGATATAGAATACCAGCATTTATGTTCAATGGATCAAGAAGTGTGACGCTTCTCCTAGGTTTTGAATCTCCATTAATGGAGAGCGTCTTCCCAACCATGTTTTTGCAGGTGGCATGTTTATCCTGATTATTAGCGGACAGCAATATCATCATAGGTAGTACTAGACTGCAATATCATAATTTTGCTTCTGAAGTATAAAATCTTGGAAAGAATTTACTCTTGGTCAAATAAAATCCTGTCTTATGGTGGAAGAGCAAGTTGATAAGTTCTTTACTCTTCAGCAATCAGCATCCAAGTGCACTGGAGCTCTATCTTGATTCCACAATCACTTACTCTCTGAGTGCCACTTCTCATTCCAGGTTTGGAAACAGTTACAAGGCAAATGTGGTATAGCTGGAGATCCTATTGAGCTTTTCTGAGGTGATAGAATGGGCCACTCAAAACTGCAAAGCGAGATCAGTCTCTGCTACTGTGTTCAGCATTGCCCTGTCAGCCACTAGTTACTACATTTGGAGAGAAAGGAAACTAACTCTTTCAAAATCAATGTCTTGATGCCTCTACTGTAATTCTGGAAATTAAGAACAGCCTCTTGGAAGAAGGTTCCACACTCTCAAGTAAATAACGCATTTGGGAAATCCTGAGGTATGTCTAGGCAATTCTGATGAATCTGATTCATTGCTTGTACGCTGTCTGTTCTAGTTTTCATGTTGTATGCTAGCTGTGCTCCTGGTGCTGTAAGCAGGAGCCTGTTTTGCCTGGTTTGGGTAGCTGGTGAGGGTGTCCTCTTAGTGTGGGCTTCAAGGATATTCCCTTGGCTCTTTTCGGTTTGTTGCTTAATAGAAATATAACCAAAAAAAGAAAAAGATATCTGAACGTTAATCTAGTGAGGTAAAATGGACCAGCTATCTGCAGTTCATTCCATTTTGTATTTCATCGTAAAATCATTTGATTAATCTTTCCATTGGCCACTAGGCATAAAGCAACGGTATGTATCATATACACAAAAGATTCATGTTTAAGTGGCTAAAGAGTTGAGAGGGGTGTAAGAATACGAAATAGATTTCAGATGAATGCTTGTTACAATAAGATGACCAACTAAAGTCCAAAGCAGGCTACGCACCTATGCAGAAATAGACATTTTAGGGAGGGCATATTTCCACCAATTCCAACCAAGACGCTTCTTTCGTTGAAGATTACATACTAGGATCTTCACAACTTAGGATTTCTTCCAGAGCAATCAAATCGATCTAAGCAAATAAGAACAAATATTGGGGCTGGAAAGACTAGTTTTTAGAACTTGTTTTCATCAATGGAATCAAGGCCTCTCCTATCATTAAGCAAGGAGGAAAATAATGTTCCACCAAGCAAGAGCTGATAGATTCGTTGAAGATTACATACTAGGATCTTCACAACTTAGGATTTCTTCTAGAGCAATCAAATCGATCTAAGCAAATAAGAACAAATATCGGGCTGGAAAGACTAGTTTATAGAACTTGTTTTCATCAATGGAATCAAGGCCTCTCCGATCATTAGGCAAGGAGGAAAATAATGTTCCACCAAGCTAGAGCTGATAGATTCAATTACTTTATCACTTTATTTATTGGGGAACCCAAACTAACCTTAAAGCTTTAACACCCATATCCATCAGGTATGCTCGATGTTCATCATCACCGTCTGGAAACTTTTCAAGTTCCTTACTGTAGTAATGAATATCATCTCGCAAATGGCCAGCACCTGCACACCTGTAGGTTAATTGATTTCTATGAGAAACAAGTAAGAAGTAACTCTACAGAGGAAGCACAGCACGAATGCAGTCTTTTGGAACAGAAATTACCACCGGTTTGTAGATTTTGTTCAATGCCAATGCTAAGACACAATCTCTCATGCAACTTGCACTCCTTTAAGCTAAGTGAACCAAGACAGGGAATAGACTGGGAAAACACAAACTAGATGCACTGGTCCTAGGGAGATTGTACACATTAGTTGCTTTCAGCTATTTGCTAATATTCAATTGGCTAGCCAGCATTTAATGTGGGCACAACCACTAATACATAATAAGTCTGCGTTCCTCATCCTTTCAAAATAAGTGAAAGTTACTCTTGAAGCTATAACAGGCCAATTGGAAATGGGAAGATTCTCATAACAATCCAAAAACAGGCTCACATACTGCTTTATTCATTGATCGTTCCAGTAGTCATTGTATTTAGGAGAATTAAGATGGCCACTCACTACATTAACAAATATATCCTATGACCCAAGAACAACACAAGATACGTGGAGATTAACACAACTTTGCATCCTAGTTAAACGAACTGACAACATAATTTCCCACGGGGGCTGCCGGCTGAAACTTGAGTTCGGATCACTTGGGCTGACGCAATACTTTGGTCTGTACATAGAGTAAAATACACCATGAATACTGCAGTATTATGTGTACAACCAATGAACAAATCAACCTACCCAAGGAGAGGTAAGGAGGAATCAACAGCCTTTAGGATAGAAAAATCCTAAATGGCCTTACTTGTTAGATGTTTCAACAAAGAGCAGTGGGGAATCAACAACCTTTAGGATAGACGACTCCTAAATGGCATTACTTATGAGACGTTTCAACAAAGAGCAGTGGGTAACTATTAATTAACCTAACTGTCTCAACCTACTATAATATCAAAAACAAGAAAGTTACGTGCGAATATTTTGTGGATTGATTTTCAAATACAAATGAATATGCCACTGGCCCTTTTTTGATTCATGTCTGTCAAGTGAGGAGATTATAAATGACTTGATAAATAATACTGTAGTTATCTTAAATAGTCAAGGACAATATGACCATATAAAAAGCAGATTCCCTCATAGAAGTACGAGAAGACAACTTCCACGTCATAGAATGTTGAAGGTGCTTACTTGGGAAGATATGAGTAAATTGGTTCATTCTTGATTTACTATTGGGCTGATTGTTAACTGTAGTTTACTGTTGAAACTTAAAGATTTTGAATTCAAGCCTTAAATGAAGAAAGTGACTAAAAAAACAAAAACTAGTTGATTTCTAGCTGTAGCACATGATCCCAAAACTCTTTTAAGACTCCCTTCACGGCATCAGCTGTAACTAATGATCCCAAAGCCATATTAGGATTCCTCGCCGGATAATGACAACTTCTCAGCTGTGATCCCACCAATTGTGATTGCACATCTTCCTCAAGGGCATGTATGTTCACTTTTTGGCTCAAATCTCGAGCTCCCATCTTCCAACCACTGATTGATGGCTAAACCCCCAACTACCTCCTTCATCCATTGATGAAAAGCTTCAGCTCCTCCCATATAAATATGTAATACTATGATCGAGGAAAGCCTCGCAAGATATAAATGACATCTCTAAGTGATTTGTGAGGTGTGATGGGTATACACTGGGGCTTGGGTGAGTGATGGTACACCCACCATGATACAAATCTGCTGCCCGTGGAGTAGGTGATCTGCCAAACCATATAAAAAATGTTTTCTCTGTTTGGGCGTGTGTGTTTTTTCTGGGTGTCCCCAGGCACAACAATATTTGCAAGTTCTCTCCCAACTACTCTATTTTTACGCTGAACAAATATAAATAGAGTACTTAATATCAAAACTTGTACAGCTAGGTAAGGCATGATGTGGTATATAAAACAAAGTACTGTGTAAAGACAAATTAATGTATCAACAAAAAGATGCTTCACCATGTTAGTCCTATCACGGAACTGAAGCTCAGAGTACTGAAGAAGCTAGGAAGGTTCCTGGCATGCAGTTAAATTATGCACAAATGCTTATTAATTCTCAACAAGAAATGTTGGTGAAAGAAGAGATGGCATGGCAAAACTTTTTTGGGACCTTTCTTCAGTCTTTTCTTCTTATAGGAGAAAATGGGAATAGAAAAATGAGCACCCATTGGAAGTAGGTCCTGGATTGATTGGAGGGGGAAGATTGGATCATTACTAGGATTTTACCAATTATACAAGTTTGCATTCCTTTTTTTTTTTTTTACCAGCAACCAGTTTGCATTTTCCAAAGGGAGGGGTTACTATAATGGGATAGAAGGTTAGGAATTGACCCCTGTATTTTATTAAGAAAAGAAAAAGAAGTCTTTAAAACTTCGGTCTATGAGTTTAAGAATATCAATACATAAAATATTGGCTAAGGAGTTGCCGTGGTCTATTGATCTTACGTGATACCACCTATTTTTCTCAGGGTACCTTTGTTGTGGGGAGTCAAAGCTCTTGAGCCTTAGTAGCTAATAAGGTGGTGGAGTCTAGAACTTAAGCAAGGCAGGAGTTATTTTAAGGGATAAAAACGTTAAAAAAAACGTCAATTGTCTTTTTTTTTTTGGGCACTTTCTCATTCTAGAGAATGGATCTGGAGAGAGATGAGGGAGACACAGTTGTTTGTCGATGTGCAATTCTTCAGTATTGGTTCACATGAAGCCATTGATTTTTTAAGGCTAGTAGAGGTCCTAGACAAGGAGATCTTTCATATCTATTTTGTATGGTTCATATCTTGGGGAGAACGGTAGTCCCACAGGTGTGACCAAATGGCTTTTGTGTAGGGGTCTATGATTGGTAGGGATAAGGTTTCAGTTTCTCATTAATGTTTGCAAATGAGGGGGTGGAGTCTAGAACTCAAACAAGGAAGGATTAAATTTAAGGGAGAAACATAGAGATCACATAAAGCTGCTGATGTTTTTAGGCTAATAAAGGTCCCAGCCAAGGAGATCCTTCATATCCATAGTTGTTTACTTCAATGGTTCATAATATTTCAAAGGAGAATGATTGATAGGGTTGAGGAAATGGGTTTTGTGGAGGCTTTTACGATTGGTGGGGGATAAGTTTCAGTTTCTCATTACTGTTTAGTTTGTTTCCATATGATTCCCTTTTCACTTTTGGTGAGTGTTACAGGTCTCGGATAGAACTTAACCCCAAAAAGCTAGCTATTGAAGTGAGGGTGCCCTCATGCTTATATACTTCATGTTACTTTGGTACCCAGGCAATGTAGGACTTTGCTTCACAACCTCCCTCACACAGCCACATGCTGTGTGCTTGCCTGGCCACACCTAGTGAGTGCAGGCCAGACACACACCCCCTACCCATCTGTGGTACCCAACTGGTCTTGCATCTAGCTATTGAAGTAAGGGTGCTCTCACGCTTATATACTTCATATTACTTAGATACCCACATGATGTGGGACTTCGCTTAATAGTGAGGAGTGAGGAGATTAACACAGTTAATCTGCTCTCTATTCTTAGGATTTTCTTTATGATCTCAGGGCTTCAAGTGAGGAACGTAAACTCATTAGTTGGAATTAATATTCAACTAGATATACTGCAAAAGGTGGCAGGTAGTTTGGATGTCCCACTGATAGTTGCACGAACCAAGAGCGGTGGCGAAGGTGGAAGCGGAGCATTAGAAGAATGTAACATTAGGAGCGTTGACCGCCAATGGGAATGTTGAAGTTTTTTACTCTGTCTCTTTATCCATCTGAATTGAAAGTGAGATTCTGTCCCGATAGGAGCGGGAGGGAGACCCTCATAGGAGAAGGATCTTGCAACCAAGGTCCATTTAGAAATTTGCCTCCAAGTACTTGGGGTCACTTAGTTGCAGGGAGCTCTTAAAGTGGTGCCCCACCATGGGAGCCCACTTTTGCGCTCCCAACTAAGGAGCTTGACGGGAGCCCGCTCCCATCGAGATGGGAGCTTTTATATGATATTTGTATAGAAAAACAGGGATCTATCACTTGGCTTTATTAATTGGTCTTTGATGAACACATATATCTAGCCTAAGTCATGATATCTTGAAAAGAAAATCATATATTGTACCACTAGCCCATTTCTTACACTTACGGAGGACTTGGCCCATATTTTTACTTCCTAAATCATTGTACTTTTTAAAGTGAATACTCTATGCTACATTATTTTCATTTATATATTCCCTCGTTCCCCTGCTTCCACTTCCGCTCCCGCTTTGTGTAACTAAGCTTGGGGATTCCTTTCAGCAGAAATCAAAGGTCTGATGATTTCAGGGCTTAAAGTGAACATGAACAAAAACTCATCCGGAATGTAATATTCCACAAGATTGACTGCAAAGGGTGGCATCCCTGGCGGGTCATTTAAGATGTCCCATTTAGCCATTAGCCTTCAAGTACATGGGCTTTCTTTCCGGAGTAATCCTAGGTGTTGCAATTATTTGGCAGTGATACATAAATTGGGAATAGGTTGGTTGGAGCGATTGAAAAGAGAAGTAATTTGTAAGGCTGAAAGGCATACTCTACACTCTACAGTTTATTTTGTTCTGTAGAGTGTACATTGTGCCACCTTTCTTTGTTTAGAATCGGGTAGGTGAGTTGATTGTTGTTAGGAAGTCAATTACTAGCAAATGTGAATGGAAAACTAAAACACAAAACAAGATCAGATTTACTCTTTGGACCACACACGTGAATGGCTAACTTCCATTTGTCAGCTAAAATGGCTTACCTTTCTATGACACTGTCAACATCTGATTTACTCTTTGGACCACACACAAGAACTCTGGTAAGGCTTAGTATATCCCTGTAATCACCCATTTTGTGTGCTTCTTCATCAGAAGCTCGATCAAGTAAAGTTGATGATTGAGGTGTATCTGAAACTAATTTTTCATCCGCATCAAGTCTTATACAGATAATAGCCATTGCGTAAGAAACCCCTCCAAATCCTGTGTGTGACACGAAAAGATAAGACCCTGCAGAGCTGTAGAAGAGTTATTTAGAGTTAGAACATTAATCCACAAACCCTACTGATTAACACAGCAAACAATCTTAACCCAATCAACTCAATGAATCTCCATCTAAAAATGAGAAAAGTAAAAGAAAAAAAAACCTTTCAACAATGAGCTCCAAGACTATCTTTTATGGATCCTTGGAAACTCAAAGATGGAAATGGACCAAACAAACTTTTAAAGCTCTGAGATTTTAGTCTTTCAAACCAAACAAAAAGCATTTTTTACAACAAACTCTCCTCGTTTGAGATAAAGCCACCAAGGCAAAGGATTTTCATCACAAATCATTTGTCTGAGTCTCTTGACATTATTTGGTTTAGAAGAACAAGTAAAAAATGTATTCATAGTGTCTACCGACAAATATCAATAGCCATTAATACTTTCGTTCACTCAAAAAAGCCATGCAGATAGTTTTGTTTCATGTATAATTTTTTTTGTTTATCGATTAGCTGGACTATTATCCAGCTAATAACTTCAAAAGTACGTCTCTATATTCCCATGCTGCCAAACCATTAATCTAGTTTATGAGTCGAAAGGTCACCTTTCAATTGGCTTGATTACCAAAAGGATTACAATAAGTTTGACACCTTTAACATCCAATCTGATGGAAAGTAATACAGTAGCATCTGGATGTTGTCATCTACTATTCCATTTAGCAATGGTTGGATAATGGGAACTTGATTTCGGCGGTATGATTACAGACTTTGTAAACAATTTTCATCTACCTTGTTATACTGATAACATAAAAGCAAATTTGGAAATATGCTTACTCGTCTCTGCAGTATTGGATTGCATCAACATCAGAAGCTAACGCTTCTCTCTCCCTAGTTAATGGTATTCTCATATATTCAATGTTGTATCCTTCATCTTTGAGAGCAGCATATACTTCAGCAGGCGACTTCACATCATCTACGAAGATGTTCTCCCAGTATCCTATGATGCTGACCTGATTTGATGCCGGGCTGAATTCTTCACGGTGTAGAAGCATTCGACCCCCAGATTGTTTGACCTCAGCTATTATATCTTCTTTTAGGCGTCCCTCCATGTGTTCCACCTGCAAATGGACAAAACAAAGGAAGTTGGTACACCAAAGTAGCTTTGGGAAATGTAGTATTCTCACCATGAATGGCATTTTGAAATGATGACATACCACTGGACCAGTGATTCCAACATGCTTGAGTGTATCAACAGGCTTATTTAGTTCCCTAAGGACAAATGGAGTGCCATTGATATAAACAACAGCTTCTTCTCTTAAGTCAGTTAAAATCACTTTCCTAGAAACATTTACTTCAGCAGTGGGCTTGGCACTTAAATAGGCCAACATCTCTTTGGCGCCAGCAATTGTTGGAGTTGCCATGCTATACACAGGGTAACCATCCACCTGAAGAAGGAGGTTTAGGTGAACAAAACTAGCAGCATAATTATATGGTAGGGCAAAAGTAGCACTCCAGCAAGGAAAAGATGACACTGATGAGGATGAATATATTGAAAAGAGTCAGAAAGGAACACTCGTATTCCCTATTGACACGCCAGCTTGCAATCTAGCAACTATGCACTGCGAGTATCATATGTAGCACGGATACTGACACAGACACGGGATTTTTTTAGAAATGGGGACATGGACACGGTAGGGGACATGGCAAAAATAAATAATACATGTTTTATACAAGTGAATATAGTTAGATGAATAATCATGACGCTTCAATATGTATAAATAAGCATCATATATACATCATTTTCCACTTTCAACCCACAATATTTGAAGTAATACACATTTACCCCCCAAAACTTTTAAAAAATTGCATATTTAACCCCCTGCTGTGTCCCCACCGTGTCCCTCACGTGTCCCCCTAAAATCATGAATTAAATATATTGGACACACCACATGGCGTGTCCTGTACATATTTTTCCGTGTCCCCGTGTCGGACACGGGAACACGCTGGCCTCTAGGAGTGTTGGTGCTTCATAGCGAGTATCAATGTCGGACAGAGGCACCCCAGCTTGTTGGAAGTGGCCATGCTTTTTAGGCAATTAGTGTAGAGCTTTGTGTCGTTTTCTCTTTCTTTGGACTATGTGGAAATGTATGGCTAGGCTTAGTGTTGTTCAATGGAGTTGCACTAATGACATCATTCATCTAGCAAGACACACATGATAAACCTACTGCTGCCGATGTTGCCAATTTCCATAATGAATCCCAGTTCTATTGACCGATGGGAGATGTTGAAGACAAATCAGACGAGAGTTCGACTGCTCGCCCTCTGACATGCCAAGTTTGTTTTGGCACCGACAATGTTCTAGTAGATGATACTACTTTGTATTGATTGATGGTTGTTGCTTGGTTTACATCACACTGGCTTCTTAATATGTTGCTTATGCAATTCATCTGTTCAGCCAATTTGTGTCTGCTTCTGAGTCTACTCGTTGGGCTGTAAAGTTAGTCATCTTATGCTTTATCCTCAATAATATATTTTGAATTTTCTTTACTGTTGACTGCTGCGTCTTTACGGTTGACGGTTTGCTGTAGCTTGGTCTACAATGGACAATGAAGATCGTGCTATGGCTTATGCTACCACTAATATCATTTGGCTTCAGCGGATATTCTGCGATTTGCAAAATTCCCTCCTCCTACGCCTGTTAAGTGAGCATACAAGTGTCGTTTCAAATAGCACTCTGTCTTCTATGAGTAAGCAAAGCACATAGAGATTGATTGCCATTTAGTTGCCAGCACCATCACATATGGGTATTATTGCTCCACCCTTCTGTTGTGTTTGCTTCTCTTTTTGAAAAGCATTTTTCAAAAGATTCCCCCTAGATTCCTCCTACTTCCAATCATTTCTCTCTCTATCTCTCTCCACTTATTACCCCTACTACTTTTTCAAAAAAAAAATTCAAAAAGTGTTCCAAACACAGCATTCGTCTTTTCATCACTTCAGTAGGCTAACTTCTTCACAGACACATCTGTTCATTTTTGGTTCTTACCTGACAAAAAATCAATGCTCTTTGTGCTCTCATCATGACTTTGAGAGGGTATGTAAAGTGTGAGGAATGTGATCATTCCATTTAGAACAAGCTAAGTTTTGCCATTATGGTTAGTCACGGTTTTCCCTTTATGTACTTTGTTATCTAGCTTTGTTGGGGTTAAGAGACAAATTGCAGTAATAAATCTTCTTTCTTCCTCTATCCATATTTGTAGCTAACAGACATAACATGCTTTAACCTGCTTCTATAGAGTCATGCCTATGTTGTCTCGTATCAGGATTTGAAAATTACCTGCAGAGCAAAAGAAAAGGTTTCGTTTTGATTTCCACAAGAGCATACAAAAAGAACCTAACCATGAGAAGAATAACACTATCTAAGGGATACTGAAAGAGGAAATCCTAGCCAATGAACTCAATGCAACATCGTAATATCACTATCCAATGCATGTCTGTTTCAACAAGAAACCTATATTAAAACCTATCAATCACACCAATTACTGCAGTACCTAAAGCTACATTCTGGCTTTATAAAGAAACAGCAGAAACCCTACGACCTTGGTTTTTAGCAGTAAAAAGAGGAGTTTACACGATTTAGCTCAATTAGAACACTAAAAGAGGAATATGCCTGTAGTACAAACAACCTAAACAGCTAAAAGACCTAAAAAGACACATAAAATTAAACACCAAATTCAAGTATTATCAGTCTGGAAGGTCTCGTGAGCAACAATCATATCCTTGCACTTAAACTTAAAGTTCAGTGCTTTGTTGTGGCCAGTTCCTTCTGGAGGGAGTTCATCGTCAGTGAAGGTGATAGCATTAGTGGCTAAAACATGCCCCACTAAATTATGAAAGTTTTCGAGAGTGATATCTGACGGTACATGCTCCCAGTTAGCTTCTAGAGCTTACAAGGTTCTCATCATACCTTGTAAACATGAGGTGCACCATGTATCTGAATGCTGCTGGAAGTTCTTTGGCCGGGAAAGAAGTACATCTTAAGTATAGAGCCTTTTCCCAAAACTGAACCACTACGAGCCTTCACAATAGCCTCCATTACTGCATCTCCATGTTGAGATTCATGCGGTGCTCTCAACTCCTCCTGTAAAAAGACATCCAAAATCAAATCTCAAGGTAAATAGAAGTACCTAACCCAATGGAACAGCATGGTTTATGAAAGACCATTTACAGGAACTGTAAAGAATCTCCCAGGCCTTAATCTTATGCTCCATTTCATTGCTTGAACTTCAGGTCTCTGATGCAACCAATTCTTGAATGTCATCCTGGATTCACCTTGCCCACAAAACTGATCAAATGCTTCACTTCCAAGATATGCTGCAAAAGCAATCAAACGAAAATAGCGTTCCAAGTACTCAGCTCCACGGTTTAGTGCCAGTCTCCTTTCCCTTGGCTCCACATGTTGCTGATTGAAGACTTTTCTGTATTGCAGGACAGCTTGGCGTATGTTTTGGAGAGCTGAACATCTATCAATAATAGCATCCAAAGCCTCCCGACATTCCACCCCATTATCAAATAGTCTGGTTATCTTCCACAATAATAAGATGTCATTCATCCCAAATGCATGACTTCGCTCCTTTCCTGGTCTACCTTTATTAGAACCAGAGGCTAATGCAGCACTATGACCACCAGTTTCTTCACCACTGGACGTACCATCATCCACCTCCTCATGGGATGTACTATCAAGCAGGATTCTAATGGGTCTCCCATATTCTAATCGAAGTTTTAGAAGGCAAGCGATCACAGTACCAGTGGTTGTCCTTCCTCTACCCATCTGTGGAATTTAACTAGCATTAGGGAAAATAAAAGAACTAAAATTATCTTTCAAACGAAGAACAGAGATGATAATGAACATAGTCACACCACACCTATAACGACTAAAAGTTCTACCTGGCAGTTGAAAACAAAAGCAGTATCCTTGGAAGCCGATGCAATATTCACAGCTAAAGTGTCAAAGTCAGAACTTTTGGGGGCTTTACCATCAGTAATGGGCACACGAGCATACTTGACAGGAAAACCCTCCGAATCTAAGCATTTGAAAACTTCCAGTGGGGTCTGAATTAAATCAGAGCTGACTTGTTCCCACGCATCAAATATCTGCCCATCATCAGTTTCATGTATAACCATAATGGCACCCCCATAGCGTTCAGCTTCGCGAAGAATATCTTCTTTCAACCGGGCTTCCATTCTCTGTACTCTTTCACGATCAATTCCCTGGATGCAAAAGCATTAGTTTGCTAAACTTCCATCAGTATGGTCAATGAAAGAAAGAAATGGAATAACAGGAAAAAAACCCCGTAAGATCAATGAGATAAATGATACAAGCAAATATTTATATAGTCCTCGAGCATCATGCTCCACAAAGCTATTTCAGATGGTCGTCATATTCTTTATCTTAAAGACATCATCCTCAAATAGTTAATGAAAAGTCAGTGGAGTAATTGTTTTCACTTTTGGGATAATATATTAATTTATTTGACGCATTTATCTACACGGTGTTGAGGTTTGAGCCAGATACACTTGTCCACACCCCAGTTTTTCATAAATGCAAGACAAATCATGACAGTTGGATACCGTGTACTCTAGCATGTTTTTGTACGGTCTTTCAACCTCACGAAGTACAAATGGTTTGCCGTTGATGTAGATAACAGGTTCTTCTCGCATGTTGTGCCATAACACTGGACGGCCACCTTTAGAGCTACCTATCCTCTGAATGACTGACCTAATTCCATCAATTGTCGGATTAGCAACTCCATAAACTGGAAACCCGGGAATTTCTCTAAAATTAGGGGCACCCTCCACTCTTTCCGGTAGACTTGTGTTTTGACAGCCAGGGCAGTGGTCACTCTTGAGAACAGTCTGACTTCCAAGAACCTCCCCAATTCTCAAGGCAGCAACTACACTCATTTCACATGGGCGCCCATCAGAAGATTCAGCAAGTCTTATTAGCGAAGGTTTTGCATTGACATATCCAAGTGCTCCCATTGGGTCCCTCCTTAGCAACCTGCAGCAAGGCACAATGTATTGCAAGAAGTGAACAAAAAATGCATGCAAGCAATCAATGGACAATGGGTGAACAGTGAACAAAATGTTAATTTCAGTCAGATGAAAGGGACCACATGTCAATGATTCATAGCAATATGTGGTGTTTTAAATAAATAAATACAAATTCCCTTGTAGAGATTAGGAATGTGAGAATCAAAACAGCTCTTTAACAAATTTCAAATTTCTAACAGTTATTCAGCTACTGGTGGAATCTAATTAGCAGTTCTTACAGAATTCAAAGCCAATTGCATTATAGCTATATTGAGGGGGTGTAAACACGTACGCGGGCTACAAAACTTAAGCTAACTTTTGAAATTAGCTGAAGTAAAACATTTATCCAGAGTTCTTTCATAAAAACCCGTCCCCAGCAGATTCTGCTACAAACTTACCAGGGCACAATGCGGGTGGCCAGGAGCCATGTTGTGCAAAGTGCAAACTAATGGCCAAGGTCAGGTTTTACACTCATAAGGTCATTCCTGTGAGTCAAGTCTGTCCAGAGTCTCCGGACGCTAGGCTTGGTTTTTAATCCAGAGGCCTCAGTTGTTACTGTCTGGACGGTAGTCACGTCTGTCTGGATGCACCGCAACTCGGGATATATGTTTTTAGGGCCTTTTTGGTTTATTGGATCATCACATACTTATTTTACAAATAAGGAGAAAGTCCTAATCTTTCTAATATGTCGCCATTAATTTATGTCATTTAGTCAATCTATTCTAAAGAATAACTTAAGGACGGCTAATGGCAAAAACACTTTTCCTGTCTTATGACGACCAATAGCTAAAACTAAGAGGTTGAGATAATTGGAGATATATAATGGTAGGCCAATCTCTTAACTACTTAAGTTTTCGGGAGGGTTGGTAATCTAACATCATATCAGAGCTTTGTGATGTAGAACTTCTTGGCTTCAAGTCTCTGAAATCTGTACCAGTTCACCAGCATTTACTCCCTGCTTCGTATCTTCTTCTCTCAGATTCGTTGGATGTTTGCATCTCCTTGTCCAAGATGGGATTGCAGATGAGAGAGTTAGAGGTGATATAGATTGTTCGCATCTCTCTCTCTCTCTCTCTCTCTCTCTCTCTCTCTCTCTCTCTCGGGGCTCCTGCCATGACTTAATCACAGCAGCGACACTATCCATCACTGTTTAGACCTCTGACAATATTTCCCACCCCCCCAGTCCTACTTTATTTGGATACCAAATAGGCTAGGCATTCTCTAAGACATGCTAATCAGCTATCCATTGCATATTCAAAACTTGCGAACTTTCAAAACCTATTGTCTAAAATCTAATACAAAACCGAAAAAAACATAGTATTTAAAAGCATGTAAAAAAAATGAAACACATGATCTGCACACACAAAACTTGGTAATCACTGTTGAAGTGTACTTAAGAATTTCAATTTTTTCCATCTAATTTTTCTTAGTCAGTCACTCTCCCATGAGTGCAATTTGGTTCACCTAGGTGTTTCAACATTACCCACTTTGTAGGATTGACATTGAATCCACTTAGATGATCACAACTGTTCATTTTGTAAGATATAATTTTTAATCACTTAAAAAAAAACCCAGCTCAACTAGTAAATAATTGTTCGAACTTTTTGGCACTCTCTCTCCGAATCCGGGCCCTGTCGTGACTTAAACATGACAGAGGCCATGACACTATCCGTAACCGTTTAGACCTCTGACCGTATCCCCCCCCCCCCCCCCGTCCTAGGCATTCTTTATTTCTTTAAGACATGCTAATCAGCTATCCACTGTTAGATAGCTTGATATGCAGCATTGGGCCCATTGATGAGCATAAAATATTGACCTATTGAAGTCCCAATTCACATGTTTTCTAGTTCTTTATTGTGTTAATTAGATATTATTATTTCCTTTTTGATAATTCAATTTAATTATTTAATTACGCAGGAAAAATTATATTTGCACCATCTCAGTCGTCGTGAGACTCGTTGATTCGAAATCAGCCCAAAATGCAAAGTTAATATGGAAATTTCCCTACTGATTACTGATAGAAAACAGAGACACAGAGACGGAAATACTGATATTATTTCTGAATGAATTACAATGAGGTGAGTACACGTTTAAATAGAGTAAAGCTACACCTAAGAAAGGAAGATTACAAGATTTGATTACGATATGATTACCCTATGATTATGCTATGATTTGATTACGATATGATTACCCTATGATTATGCTAGGATTTGATTACGATACATGTCCTAAAATAGCATATTACAAGAAGATATGGAATATATATTCAAGATACAGAATATATATTCACACCCCCCCTCAAACTCAAGGTGCGAGGGCAGAGAGCACCGAGAGTTTGTCAAGGAGAAAACGGAAACGAGCAGCGGTATGAGTCTTCGTGAAGAAATCAGCCAGCTGCAATGTAGAGGAGACGAAGGGTAAAGCAATGGTGCCACCAGACTGAAGATGCTGGCGTATGAAATGACAATCAATCTCAATGTGCTTCGTGCGCTCATGGAAGACCGAGTTGTGGGCAAGCTGAATAGCACTCTTATTGTCGCAGTAAAGAGGCGTAGGAGTTGTAACAGAGACCCCCATATCGGAAATAAGCCAGCGAAGCCAGACGATTTCAGAGGTAGCATGGGCCATGGCACGATATTCAGCTTCCGCAGTAGAGCGAGCAACAACAAATTGCTTTTTGCTTTTCCAGGAGATAAGAGAATCGCCTAGAAAAACACAAAGGCCAGAGGTAGATTTGCGGTCATTGACATCACCTGCCCAGTCAGCATCAGCGTAAGCATGGAGGGTTAAGCTTGATGTAGAAGAAATCAGAAGGCACTGATGAAGGGTACCACGAAGATAACGGAGAATACGTAAGAGGGTAGCCCAATGCGTAGTCCGAGGAGCAGAGACAAACTGACTAACAATGTGAACTGCATAAGAAATATCTGGCCGAGTAACCGTAAGGTAAACCAAGCAGCCCACCAATTCGCGATATTCCGTAGGATCCTCAAGGGGAACACCATCAGAGGCAGAGAACTTGGCATGAAGCTCAAGGGGAGTATCAACAGTCTTTGTATCCGTGAGGCGAGCACGGTGGAGGATATCAGTAACATACTTGGACTGTCCCAAAAGATACCCCTGAGGAGAGGAAGCAACTTCAATACCAAGGAAATAACGGAGCGGGCCCAAGTCTTTCATTTCGAACTCACGGAAGAGATGACTTTTAACTTCAGCAATAGCAGCAGAGTCAGAACCAGTGATGATCATGTCATCAACATAAAGTAGGAGAAGTACCAAGCCATGAGAGGTGCGACGGAGAAATAAAGCAGAGTCATGCATGCTAGGCGTGAAGCCAATCTGAAGAACAACATCCTGGAAGCGTGAATACCAAACGCGAGGGGACTGTTTCAAGCCATAGAGAGCACGACGCAAGCGACAAACCATACCGGAAGGATGAGAGAAACCAGGAGGAGGCCGCATATAAACCTCTTCAGAGAGATTGCCATTAAGAAAAGCATTCTTTACATCCAACTGAGAAAGAGGCCATTGATGCACTGCGGCCACTGAGATCAAGGTGCGAACAGTGGTCATTTTGGCAACAGGGGCAAAAGTTTCCTCGTTAATCAATCCCATATTCCTGAGAAAATCCTTTAGCAACTAGGCGGGCTTTATACCGTTCTAAAGAACCATCAGAATGAGTCTTAACCTTGTAGACCCATTTACAACCAATGAGATTCTTACCATCCGGAAGAGAAACCAACTCCCAAGTCTGATTGTGAGCAAGAGCAGTAAGTTCAACTTGCATGGCATCCACCCAATTGGGATCATTGCAAGCTTCTTTATAGGACCTAGGCTCAAAATAAGTGTGAATGCGGGAAAGGAATGATTGATAAGAGGATGAGAAACAGGTATTAGTAAAGCCATATTTTACCGGTGGTTGACGATTGTTCCGGAGGGGATACCGGCGGACAGGCGGATCAGGATCCGTGGAGGCAGATTGGGGAGCAGCTGTAGAAGTTGGACGACGGGTGTAGACCTGGGTGATCGGAGCACGGCGAGGTGATGCTGAGGGGGACGTAGAAATATCAGATACCTGAAGAGTGGAGGTGTACTCTTCGGGAGGCACATCCATATCCATAGGAAAGGGGTCAATATGGATCAATTCTTCTTTGGCTACAGGAGCAGTGCGAGGAGGAAGAGTAAAATAGGGAAGACGCTCTAAGAAGACAACATGCCTTGAAACATAAAGCTTTTTGGTCACAGGATCATAACACCGATACCCTTTTTGATTAATGCCATATCCCAAAAAAACACCTAAGACACAGCGGGCACTGAGCTTAGTGCGGTCTTTCTTGGGGAGGAGAACAAAACAGGTAGAACCAAACACTCGAAGAAGAGAGTAATTAGGAACCTGACCATAAAGCTGCTCATATGGAGAGCTACCAGAGAGAAGCGGGGTGGGCATCCGATTCAGGAGATAGGCTGCAATGAGAACAGCTTCTCCCCAGTAACAGGATGGGACGGAGGAAGACAGGAGTAGAGACCGAGCAGTATTAAGAAGGTGACGATGTTTTCTTTCAGCTCTACCATTTTGGGCAGGAGTGTCAGTGCAAGACGATTGGTGGATAGTCCCAAGCGAATCTAGGAATTTATGAAACTCTAAGAGTGAATATTCCCCACCCAAGTCAGACCGAAGAATTTTAACCGATGTAGAAAACTGATTTTGAACCATGGCATGAAAATTCTTATAAATCGTAAAGAACTCAGATTTGTGTGTCATTAAGTAAACCCAAGTATACCGACTAAAGTCATCCACAAAAGAGACATAATAAACAAAACCACCTTTAGTAGCAACCGGAGAAGGGCCCCATAAATCAGTGTGAACAAGCTGAAAAGGCGAAGTAGAGACAGAAGTACTTTTATTAAAAGGTAAAGCTGACATTTTTGCAAACTTACAACCACTGCATTCTGAAATATCACCGACTGAAATATGACCCAAATGACCTGACTGAACTAAAAGTTTTAGACGTTCACTAGACAGATGCCCTAATCTAGAATGCCAAAGATAAAACGGAGATGACTTATGATCTAAACAAAAAGATGACGCAGCAGTGGAAGAAGGTTTTATTGGGAGATGCAAGTGCTCCAAAAGATAGAGATCACCAACTCTACGGCCTGCCCCAATCTGCTTCTTGGAATTCCGATCCTGCACAACACAACCAGAGGAAGAGAAAACAACATCAAAACCAGAGTTGGATAATTGGCTGATTGAAAGTAGGCTCAAAGACAACTGAGGAACATAAAAGACATTTGGAATAGATAGTGACGGTGCAGTAGAAGATAGAATGGAACCAATAGAAGCAACATGCATGGGAGAACCATTGGCTGTGGCAATACTAATAGGAAAAACAGGTGGCAGACAATTACTAAGAAGAGACAGATCAGGGGTCATATGGTGAGAAGAGCCAGAATCAAAGATCCAAGTGGTGGGTTGGATACCTGAGGTGGGAGAACCGCGCAAACCTGAGTGAGTGGTAGTCATGGCAGAAGCTTGGGGGGAACCCCCTCGAATGGCTGCCATGTAAGCCTGGTACTGCTGAAATTGCTCATAATCAAACTCTGGAGGTGCACTACTGGAGGCCGGTGTTGCCAAGGCTGCAGGAGGGCGAGAATACTGTTGTGGTGCCCGAGACTGATGTGGGGCATGAGAACCAGTCGACTGAGTAACATTTCGCCCCTTTGGCTTGGGACGGTTAGGGCACTGATGCTTCCAATGACCCTTCTGATGGCAATAGTTACATTCATCTTCAGGAATTTGAGGCCTTGGCTTGGCCGCAAATTGGACAGGATGAGATGCTGGAGTGGGCGAGTGATGTGCCGGATACTGACTAGACGGAACAAATGGAGCAGCAAAGACAGACTGTGAGGGAGATGCAAGATTAGCCACTTTGAACCGCGTTTCCTCAGCAATAAGCTCATGAACAGCACCATCTACTGAGGGCAATGGAGACCGATGCAAGATAGCCCCACGAAGAGGCTCAAACTGAGGCCGAAGGGCCATGAGAAACTGAACAAGTCGTAGCTCCTCATGAAATCTGACATAACTATCAAGTAGCTGCAAATCTGAAGGTTCCATGAGAGCTAACTGATCCCAATATGTAGTCATTTCGTTATAAAATTCTTGAATCGATTTATTGTTTTGGGTGGTATTTCGGATGGACATTTCAAGCTCATATCGTTTAGCAAAATTTGATTCAAGATACAGTGCTTGTAGATAATCCCAAACTTTCTTTGCTGTGTTATATTTCGAAAAATTCATGCCAATACTTGGTTCTACGGAGTTGTGAAACCAAGTCAAAATCTGTGCATTCCCTGTGTTCCATTTTCCCAAGGCAGTGGCATACCCTGGGTCTTTTGGATCAGAAGGAGGTAGTGTAGAACCGTCTACATATCCCCACATTTCTTTACCAACAACAAAATTTTTCATCACATGAGCCCAGTAGGAGTAGTTGTTACTGGTCAAACGAACACTAATAGCCTGATTTTTATCGCCAGACATGATGCTAATAGAGAAACGCAGTCAAAAACAAAAAACAAAACAGAATACCGGAGTACCAATCTACCGGAGTACCAATCTGCCTTAGACTGGTTAGTCGAAGCTGTAACAGAGGTCGCCGGATCTGCTACAGTGTCGATAAGTGCTGCTGGAGGTTGTCGGAGTGTGGGTAGGTCACCGGCGGTTGGAGAATGATGGGTGTTGACTGCTGTGGGTGTTTCTTGTGATTTGGGTTGCAAAAAAAAACAGAGAGAGGAATCGATAGAGAGAGAGATCTGAGGATAGAAGGCTGATCGAAAAACAGGGTTAGGGTTTCGGAACCCGCTCTGATACCATGATAGAAAACAGAGACACAGAGACGGAAATACTGATATTATTTCTGAATGAATTATAATGAGGTGAGTACACGTTTAAATAGAGTAAAGCTACACCTAAGAAAGGAAGATTACAAGATGATATGGAATATATATTCAAGATACAGAATATATATTCACAATTACCCCTAAGGATCTGGACATGGGTATTGATTTGCCCAATGATGCTATATTTTAAGATTGAGAATTTTATTAGAAGATGAAGTCCACTCTTGGAAGGAAATACTCGGCAGTGCTTTTGGAAGGAAAACAAAAGGGGAGTCTTGGTAGGCATGTGAAGTTTCCTTTCACATGTTTGCCTTGGTAGCCTATTAAAGAAACGAATAATAGGGGTCAGAGGACCTCTTGGAATCTTGGACGGACAGAATACGGCTTGGAGATCACTTTTCCACGCACAAACAAAGCGCCATCTCAGGCCATAACGCAGCATCGGCATCTCGAGCAGTGGAGAGGAGAAAAATTCTTTACTTTTTTGTGAGCTTAGTTTTATGGAGTTCTTTTATTATTTGAATATGTTGTTGTACTGCATGAATGGCTAAATTCTTGAACTAGGGTTGAGGATGAAGCCCCATTAACAACTATTATCTATACATTCATGAGATTTGGTTTTACCCGAATATGTGGTCTTGATTATGATTAAATTGTTCATACTCCAAATCATTTGTTAGCGATATATTCTAGATATGAGTTCAATCATGTTTTTCTCATGATTTGGAATTATCTTTAACATTGAACGCTGGATTTTCATTGTTAACTATAAAGCTGGATATTTATTGTGATTTGTTAAAAGCGGATACAATTAATGATTTGGTTTTATACTTGCGAGCGAAGAGGAACAAATATTAGACTTTTTGATGAACTTTCACGATGATATTTTCCGTGGTAACAGAATTAGGTTTCAGATTATCATGAAGAAATTTTGGGTAAAGTCAATGATCATGAATATATAATGATACGAGTTAATGGGTGTGGATTCTGAAACCTTAGTATTTTTCCATTGATTAAAAAGAAACTTTAATTTTCTCGTCTTTGATAGTTTAGTTCATTATTTTTACTGTTCACTTTTAGTTTAAAAATCAATCACAACTTTTTGTCAACTAGGTTAGGGTTTAATCAATTTAAAATTATTTAGTTTTCCTATAAAAAAATCACAAGTCCCTGTGGGTTCAATCTCGCTCTTGCATTACTATACTTCGGTACAATTCGTGTGCTTGCGAGTACATTAAAATTTCACTTCACCCATTTCCACATGAGTGCTATTTGGTTCACCCAGGTCTGTTAACATTACCAACTTTGTAGGATTGCAATTGAATCCATCCACTTAGATGATCACAAATGTTCATTTTGTAAGATTTAATTTTTAATCACTTA
The DNA here is from genome assembly GCA_019656275.1 of Rhododendron kiyosumense. Lineage (NCBI taxonomy): Eukaryota > Viridiplantae > Streptophyta > Magnoliopsida > Ericales > Ericaceae > Rhododendron > Rhododendron kiyosumense. The sequence goes on from BPLS01000565.1 coordinate 1,355,573, forward strand.
TTATAAAAAAATTAAAAAAAAAGCTCAACTAGTAAATAATTGTTTGAACTTTTTGGCACTCTCTCTCTCTCTCCAAATCCGGGCCCTGTCGTGACTTAACCACAACAGAGGGTGCCATGACACTATTCGTCACCGTTTAGACCTCTAACCATACTCTTCCCTCCCCCCCCGCTTTGTTTGGATACCAAATAGGCTGGGCATTCTTTAAGACATGTTAATCAAGTATCCACTATTAGATAGCTTGATATGCACATTGGGCCCATTTCCTAACCGCTTAAGTTTTTGAGACTACTGATAACTTAACATGGTATCAGAGCTCAGGTTGTAAGAGGTCTTGGGTTCAAGTCTCTTGTTAAGTTATGGGTGTATGTGTAATTAGCGTGTAATTGAGCCCTTGTGTAAATTAGATTAAGAGATAAGGGTCTTAGTGTAATTATTCTCTTAGTCTTGTATAACTCTAACGTAATGAGAAAATAACTCTATTCTTTTGGGTTCCCATTCCACGTTTCTCTCTTTCTTTACAACTTTACATGGTATCAGAGCTAGATTTTCAGAGGCTTTTCCCCTTTATTTATGCCATAGTTGCACTCTGTTTCATTGTGATCCGTGTGTTATGGATCCTTTGTTTACCTCTCCACGTGCGAGTCGGGGGTTGCACGTGCGGGGGAGTGTTGGGATTTGTCCCACATCAGTTTATCATCTCCTCCAAAACTAGTATATGAGCCTGGACAGCCTCTCCACTCTTAGCCAATTGGTTTGGAGTTGGAAGATTTAACATGGTATCAGAGCGATTCGATCTAGGGTTTGTGTGTTCTGATGATTTCATTCCAGAACAGTGACGTTTGAAGGGTTTTTTCGTTTTCCATGACTCTCGCTGACCAACCTAGGCCATCGCCTGCCCTTTTCTACTCCAGCCCAACTTCCGTAGGTCCACCACTGCTACCAGCGACTTCTGCAGGTCATCCACCAGTCATCTCCGACCACCGTTAGCCATCTCAGATTACCAGCAACCTTCGGCAATCTTTGTTTGTGCTCGAAAATTACTAGGTCAAAACTAGCGACCTCTATTTGGACTCCGGCGACTCTTATTTGACCTCCTACGACCACGTACCAGCACGGGTAATCTCGTACACTTTTTTTTCGGTCGTTTGTGTGTGGGTTACTCGTACAGCACTAGATAATCTCGTACACTCTGTTTTTTCTGATCGTTTGTGTTTGGGTTACTCATACAGCACTGGGTAGTTTGTAAACCATTGAGTACGTGTGATTTTTTGAGTTTATTCAAAGGCTGAGATTACTTAGAAGCTTTGTAGCTCTATACTTCAGTTTTTGTTGAGATGTCGGAGGAATCAAAAAAGGCTCCCGCTTGTGGTAAGGATGAGTTGAGTCGTGTAGGGACTCAAGATAATTTTTCTCTGGATATTTGCCCTATTAAGTTGGATGGAACCAACTATTTGATTTGGTCTCGCACTTTTACTTTTGCTATTGAGGCCAAAGGGATGTCAGAATTTATTGAGGGTCCTGTTACTCCACCTGTTGAGGCTATTGAACTAAAGAAATTTAAATCTCAAAAATCGTTAGTTATGACCTGGTTGTTTAATTCTATGAGGGCTGATATTCGTCACACTTTTCTGCTTCTTGATACTCCACATAAGATTTGGACTACTGCAGCCCAAACCTATTCTCCGCAGGGTAATGATGCACAGTATTTTGAGTTGAGGAAGAGGCTCCGTATTGGAACAAAATCATCGTTCTGTTGCTGTGTATTTTGCTGACTTGAATGGAGCATGGCAGAAATTTGATTATTATCAGGGATTTCAGGCTGTTTGTGTTGTTGATGCTGCCGCTTGGTTAAAGCGGTCGGTGAAGGAACGTGTTTATGATTTTTTGGCTGGACTTGATATAGAATATGATCCGAATAGAGTGCAGGTGTTGGGTTGTATTCAGTTTCCGTCGTTAGGAGAGGCCTATGCCATTGTTCAGCAGGAGGAGAGTAGGAGGGGTGCTATGTTGGACACTCCTACTCCTGAGTGTTCTGCCTTGATTGCCATTCCTCATGGTGGGCTTATTCCGCAGAGTGGTAAATCACAGTTTGGTGTAAACAGTTGGCCTATTGATCGAGAGTCGCTCCGATGTGATCATTGCCACAACACCGGCCATACCAGGGATTTCTGTTGGAACTTACATGGTCGTCCCTCCCATGGGCGAAGAGGTGGACGCGGTGGTCGAGGTCGGGGTCCCATGCGTTCTCAGGCCCAGGCCCATGTTTCGGAGTCTACATGGGTTGCTACTTTGCCTGATTCTGGATTCAGTACTAGGGTTCAGGCGTCTTCTGATTATGTTAGTGTTTTTTCTCATGGGGAGATGCAAGCTCTTAAGCGCCTAATGGCTCAGGCTGATTCTCCATCTACTATAGCTCCTACTTCTACAGCAAGTCTCGCTTCATCCTATTTTGCTCACACAGGTATTCCAGCTTGTGCATTTACTGCCTCTTCTACTCTTCCTTGGATTATAGATTCCGATGCTTCAGATCATATGACAGGTAGTTCATCTGTATTTGATTCTTACTCTGCTTGTTCTCGTAAGGATAAGGTCAGGATAGCAGATGGATCATTCTCTGCTATTTTAGGGAAAGGTTCCGTTTGCTATTGTCCCTTTATTTCCCTCTCTTCAGTTCTACATATTCCAAAATTTGCCGCTAACCTTCTGTCCGTTAGTAGTCTTACTCGTTCTGCAAATTGTTTAGTGACATTTTTTCCTACTCATTGTGTTTTTCAGGAACTGGACACGGGCAAAGTGATTGGCAGTGGTAAAGCACAGGATGGCCTCTATTTTTTGGAGTCTGCACCTCGTTCACCTATGTCATGTGGTCTTGCTCTGCAAGCAAATACAAGTTCAGCTCTTTCTATGTTACATCAGTGGCACCATAGATTCGGTCATCCCTCTTTTGAGATTTTAGAGAAACTTTTTCCTACTTTAATTAAGCATTGTTCTAAGAGTCAGTTTTTTTGTGAAGCTTGTGAGCTTGAAAAACAGACGTTCATTTTATGCACCTATTAATAAACAGAGTGTCTATCTTTTTATGGTTATTCATTCTGATGTTTGGGGTTCTTCCCCTGTTACCTCTCTTAAAGGTTTTCGGTGGTTTGTCACTTTTATTGACTGTTATTCTCGTGTTACTTGGGTGTATTTACTTAAATCAAAGAATGAAGTCTTTTCTTATTTTAAATCTTTTCATGCGATGGTGCGCACCCAATTTGAGGCGAATATAAAAATTCTCCATAGTGACAATGGCACTGAGTATATCGATCGGACTTTTAGGACCTTTCTGGATGAAAATGGCATTTTTTTTCAGACGACTTGTGTTGACATTCCACAACAAAATGGAGTTGCTAAACTCAAAAAACGTCATCTTGCTAAGGTTGCTCGCTCTCTTTTATTTACCATGAATGTTCCCAAATATTTATGGGGCGAAGCGATTTTGACTGCAACATACCTTATTAACCGTATGCCATCCAGTGTTCTCCACTTCAAAACTCCCATTGAGTGTCTTCTTGGTAGTTTTCATGTCATGACTCTTCCTCCGAGAGTTTTTGGTTGTGTATGTTTTGTTCATGCTCCCCACCCCTCTGGTGGTAAGTTAGGTCCTAAATCCCATAAATGTGTTTTCATTGGGTACTCTCCTACCCAGAAGGGGTAAAAGTGTTTTGATCCTCACTCTAGAAAATTTTTTCTCTCTGGATGTCACTTTTTGGGAAACAGAGCCTTTTACTCTCCTTCCGCTCCATCTCTTTAGGGGGAGCATAGGCAGGAAGAGATGAGGGAGGTTTATACTCATTCTCACGGGGAGGAATTATTTTTTAATCATGGTGAGGGGGAAAAGGAAAAATCTGAAGAGGAACCAGTATCTGCTGAAAGAGCAACACATGACATTGGTGGTGATATCGAGAATAGATCACAACGGTGGCAAAGGCCTGACTTCAAAGTCTATACTAGAACTACACGGAAAAATGGAGAGCTCTCCTGTGTAATGCCACATTGTCAATCACAATCACCTGCTCCAGTTCTGGATTCCTCAACCGACTCATCTGGTAATGAATCTTCTCCCATTGAACCTCATTTTATTGATTCTGATAATCTTCCTGTTGCTCTTCGAAAAGGTGTCAGGTCATGCACCCTACATCCTATCTCCCAGTTTGTTTCTTATGATCGTTTTATCTCCTTCGTACCATGCCTTTGTTTCGTCTCTTTCTTCTATATCTATTCCACAGAATTGGCAGGATGCACTGGTGATACCTAAATGGGAAAGAGCTATGGTAGAGGAGATGACAGCTTTAAAAAAGAATGGCACTTGAGAGCTAGTTTCACTTCCAAAAGGGAAGAAACTTGTGGGATGCAAGTGGGTTTTCACTATTAAGCAGAATGCTGATAACACCGTTGAGAGGTACAATGCGAGACTTGTTGCCAAGGGTTTTACTCAAACCTATGGTATTGATTACAAGGAGACGTTTGCTCCGGTAGCAAAGATGAACTCTGTACGAACCCTACTATCTTGTGCTACAAATTTGAATTGGCCCATACAACAGTTTGATGTGAAAAATGTATTCCTTCATGGTGAACTAGAGGAGGTGTATATGGATATACCTCCAGGTTTTTCTTCCTCTGAGACTGAAGGAAAGGTCTGTAGGTTGAAGAAAGCTCTCTATGGGTTGAAGCAGTCACCTAGAGCTTGGTTTGGCAGATTTTCGAAGGCTATGTTGAGGTTTGGATACAAACAGAGCCATGCAGATCATACTATGTTCATCAAGGGGGCTGTTGGTAAGATTGCTGTCCTTATTGTCCATGCTGATGATATAATAATGACAGGTAATGATGTGGACGAGATTCTTAATCTTAAGTCGAATCTGGCTCAAGAGTTTGAGATTAAGGATTTGGGATCACTATGGTACTTTCTAGGGATGGAGGTAGCAAGGTCCAATAGAGGTATTTTTATCTCCCAACGGAAGTATATACTTGATCTTTTGGAAGAAATAGGTATGTTGGGTTGTAGACCTGCGAATTCTCCTATTGAGGCGAATCATCATCTTAGTGGAGATGTGGGGGAGCACACTAATAAGGACAGATATCAACGACTGGTGGGTTGACTAATATACTTAGCTCACACTCGATCGGATGTTACTTATGCAGTTGGTGTTGTTAGTCAGTTTATGCATGATTCTCGTAGTTTATCGTATCTTGAGGTATCTCAAGTCAGCTCCAAGGAAAGGAATTTTGTTCTCTAATCATGGCCACCTGCGGTTGGAGGTTTTCACTGATGCTGACTGGGCTGGATCTGTGGATGATAGACGCTTTACTTCAGACCACTGTACTTTCCTTGGAGGGAATTTGGTTATTTGGCGAAGTAAAAAGCAATCAGTGGTTGCCAGATCAAGCACAGAAGCAGAGTATAGAGCTATGGCTCATGGTGTTTGTGAGTGCTTGTGGCTCCAAACCTTGTTACGTGATTTGGGAATTTCCGAAAGAGGTCCTATGAAACTCTACTGTGACAATAAAGCTGCCATCAACATTGCTCATAATCCTGTCCAACATGACAGAATGAAGCACATAGAGATTGACAGGCATTTCATCAATGAGAAGCTGAGTGATGGGTTGATATGTACGCCTTTTGTGAAATCGGAGGATCAATTAGCTAACATATTCACAAAAGGACTTGGCAGCAAGAGTTTCCACAGCGCTGTGTTCAAGTTGGGCTTGATTGATATCTTCGCACCAACTTGAGGGGGAGTGTTAAGTTATGGGTGTATGTGTAATTGAGCCCTTGTGTAAATTAGATTAGGAGATAAGGGTCTCAGTGTAATTATTATCTTAGTCTTGTATAACTCTAACGTAATGAGAAAATAACTCTATTCTTTTGGGTTCCCATTCCACGTCTCTCTTTCTTTACAACTTTACATCTCTCTATTTGCATTTCGTCCCCATTTGCATTACGTTTCTCCCCTTTGCATTCCATCGTAATATGTATGGATGTTTGTATCTCCATGTGCAAGACGGGGTTGCACGTAAGGAAGGGTGTTAGTAGCTTGATATATATTGTTGGACTCATTTCCTAACATTTTAAGCCTTTAGGACATATTCAAAACTAGCGAAACTTTCAAAATTTATTGTCTAAAATCTAATAAAAAATCGAGAAAACAGATTATTAAAAAGTATGTAAAGAAAATGAATCACATGATTTGCACGCAAAAAACTTGGTAATCTCTGTTGAAATATACTTCAAAATTTCAATTTCTTTCACCTAATTTTTCTAAGTAGGTCATACTCCCATCAGTGCTATTTGGTTATTTGGTTCACCCGGGTATGTCAACATTAACTACTTTGTAGGATTGACATTGAATCCACTTAGATGATCAAAACTATTCATTTTGTAAGATTTAATTTTTAAATCACTTACCAAACCGAGCCTTATGTCCCAATCACTTGGGGTCATCTACATGAATCATTTTCCTCCATTGAGCTTTGTCAAGGGCCACTTGTTCACACAAACCTACTATACTCATATCGTTGCGCACCACAGGATCTAATGTCAATTTAGGTCTACTCCTCCCCATAGCATTACTACTCAAAGCTATCCTATCCACTCTCTTAACTACTGCATCTCCTGATCTACGATAAACATGCCCAAACCAACTTAGCCTATTTTTCCTCAACTTCTCTTCTATGGGTGCTACACATACCATCACACGAACCGTTTCATTTCTAGTCCTGTCTCGTCTAGTCTTACCACGCATCCACCTCAACATTCTCATTTCCGCTACACTCATCTTGTTCACCTGTTATTTCTTAATAGGCCAACATTCTGTCCCGTAAAGTATCGCTGGTCTGATGGCAGTTCCATAGAATTTTTCCTTCAATTTTTAAATCACTTATTGTAAAAAAAATAGCTCAACTAGTAAATCATTGTTCGAACTTTACGGTACTAATATAAAGATCTCAATTAGTTCTCTAAATTGGTGCACCAAAATTAAAAACTTATATAAAAATAATAATTTATTCTTTGATTCAAAATATGGCAGGACTTTTTCATAATGGACTGAAGTTACGGAACTAAGGGAACAACTTTTTGCAGGAATGATTATAATATCAAATCCTAGTTCTATAGAATAATAAATTGCATGGATCATCAAAGTCGCATTTGGTGGGAACCACATACAAAGAGAATAATATTCAATCATTTTGTGGGTGGTTAAACAAAATAGCATTTACTCCAATTATTTTTGTTAATTTGTAAGATCCCCACAAAATTAAATTATAATGCCAGGAATGACTTTTGATTAGCTATTCATCAATGTCTCCTTTAACATGCTAACATTTTTTAGTTTTTTTTTATTCTTAGTATTAGTTTTGGGAAACATGTTTATTCGATTGTTTTTCCTTCCTAAGTAATAAGAAGGATTTGGATATCAAATACTGAATAATTGGCTAACTGCTTAAGGGAGTACAAGTGGTATCCAAACAAGGTGCTAGAGTGATGGTTGGAGATTCTGTTTAAGTGGGCATTTAAAGTTGCAGGACCCCCTATTGCAATCAACACACACACTCTCTCTCTCTCTGTGCTTAAGGTAGTGCAAGTGGTATCCAAACAAGGTGCTAGAGTGATGGTTTGGAGATTCTGTTTAAGTGGGCATTTAAAGTTGCAAGACCCCCTACTGTGATTAACTCTCTCTCTCTCCTTCGTTGGATGTTTGCATCTCCTTTTCCAAGATGGGATTGCAAATGAGTGATATAGATTGTTAGGCCCATTCTCCCCCCCAGATTGACACCACATTTTTCTCATGCACTACATTCCTTTCTCAATTAACTGATAAGATGTCGGACTCTCATAAGAAAGAGAAATAGAATATTACAAGGTAAGCACAAAAAATTGACCCATGAAAACTCCAATATCATATGTTGTTAGTTCTTAAATGTGTTTATTGGGTATTATTATAATCTTCTTGGCCATTTCGTTAGACTATTCAATTTGCAGGGGAAAAAGATGACAAGGATCAATATTTCAGTCGGATAATATTAGTGCAGACTTGATTCAGAAGATAAGCATGCAGAATACATATAATGTTCGAAGGGGAGCCTACCAAAGTAATTTAAATGTACAAGTGAAGTTGGATTCCATTATGGACCCACATGCAGTACAAGAATTCTGAGTAATTTTGATTGTCTCAGTATACAGTTTACCTCCTGGCTTGGGTAAAATTAATATTGGTTAGAGTTAAATGGGTGACTCGAGGAAATGATCATTTTTGTGATTGTTCATGGCAAGAAATAGGGTTTAACTAAACTTGTAAGATATTTGGTCCGGGAGTTGCCAGACTAAGGAAATTTCGAAAGAAGATGAAGTCCACTTTTAAGAAGAGATATGAAGGAATAGATTATAAATAAGAGGTTGGGGTTTTGCTTGAAAAGGGAGACCACAAGAAGCACAGCTACGGCCAGAACAACAGAGGTTTGGTGTTCGATCACGGCTGGGAAAAGGGAAAGAAGAAATAAAGCATTAAACATCTTCTCATATTTTACAAGACTTATTTTTTTCAATGGAGTTTGTTTATTTCATTAGTACATAACTTGACTCCATGAGTGGCTAAACACTTAAACTAGGGTTGAAGAAGAAACCTCATGAATTATAATGATTGATCTTATGCACGCGATTTTTCCTATGTGCGTTCATTGTTTATTGTTCTTGGCTAATTAATTCATGTGCATGAAACTAGGATATGAATTCCATTGGAATGGGTTTTTTTTTTTTCATGATTTGAGATCATCCTATTAATCGAATTGCTTCGCTCGTTACAGTCCATATTTGAGTATGGGGTATCTATTGTGATTTGTTTTATGTGGATACAGTCGATGATTTTGGCTTCAACTTTATAGCACAGGAAGAACATATTCCCATTAAAAAGAAAAGTGCTTAGCATAATATCATCCACGGTGATTAACATCAACCTCTACAATCATTGTGTAGAAAACAAAGGAAAAATCATTGTATTAGATTAACTGATATATATTTATGGGTACGGATTCCAAAACCTTAGTTATTTTCTCAACCCATGATCTCTACCTACTCTAGTTCAATCTCAAGTTCTTAGTTATTTATTTCATCATCATTTCTATGATTTTTAGTTTAAAAATCAATCACACTTTCGTTAACTAGGATAGAGTTTAATCACTGTAGGTTATTTAGTTTTCCTATAAAAAGCACATGTCCCTATGGGTTCGGCCTCACTATTGCATAACTATACTTCAGTTCAATTCGTGTGCTTGCAAGTACAATAAAATTTCATAACATCACACATAGAAAGTATGGTATGTCCTGGAAATGCATGAATCAGGAACACTAAGAGAAATTAATCGCAAGTAACAATAGTAGAGACTTGAGTCCTGTGAAATAAAACATGAAATTTCAGCCAACCAACTTCATTTGATGCCAGTGTATCATACTTAGCAGTTAGCACACTTAACACGCGGATCAATAAAGCATTATCGAATATAATACTTATAGCATAAGCTGACAAGAACATTAACTTTACGTAATGGTGCAAAATTGATATAACCCAGATACCATTGCGTACCAAATACTAGGATGTGTACCTGCGAATAATACTATACAGCTCTGGCCTTGCTTTCATCCAGTCAGCAAAACTGCTTTGATCAGGGGATCTAGCATGGAGTGCTGCTCTCTCTGTATGGAGGTAGACAGCAAAGCATATAAGGAAGTAATATCTTTCCAAGTACTCCACAAAAAAGGAAAGTGATGCCTCCCTCTTCATCTCATCTGGTTGACGCATAATACTATTGCGATAAGTGGCAATAGCTTCACGTAAGTTCTGTAACTTGATCCACAGCAAATGCATTAATGCTTTGGAAGTCCAAAAACAAATATGGAAAACAAAAAATCATGAAGGATGTTAAAGCATCCAACTCAAAACCAATTGAGTGGAGAGGCCACTCAGGCTCATATACTAGGTTTGGAGGTTATATTTAACCAATGTGGGACAAGCTCTAACAAAGAACATAAGGCAATGAGATGCCGTCCTTATGAAGGAAAAATATTAGCTTTAAGAGGTAACAACAATGGGCCTCTGTAGAAGCTTAGGAAGTTACTGTTGTGGCCCCACTCTGGGATGATTTTTTTTATCGGCCTCTGGTTTGTTGGATTATATCAGACAAACTTTCATGAAAAGAACACCAAGATCCTAATTCAATACGTAAGTGATTACGCATATAAATAGCTATACCTGCATGGAAGCACATTTATCAATGACTTTGTCCACTTGTCTTTTGCCTTCAACACCGCCCTACATGCAAATTAGAACCGATAAAAAATTCCAAAAACCAGTGGAATTTAATGGAAATTAAGTAATTGACAATCCAACATTCTAATACCTCTAACACCCGAATCAAGCTTCTAATAACAACATATTCTCCTCTACGAATTGCCTCCTCTGAGTTAGGCAAATTATCAGCAATGCTGGAACCAGAGTTGGAGACCTTCCCAATCGAATTGGTCCTTGGAATCCCTGTTTACACACAGGTCAGATGACAGAAAGGAGAGATTCTGATCACTTGAGAACAGAGATGCTATGAGATTTAGAAGGGTGGTTCTTCCAGACTAATACATAATAGCAGAAGATAATTAGAGGACCTTTTGGGCTTGCACCCATTAAAATCAGAAAATATAAAAGAAAAACTCTAATTCTAGAATGGTATTTTGATATTTGACAGGACTAGCTTTGTCACATGGATGCCACATATATGTGGGCCATTCTCTAAAGCTGGATGATATCCCATTCTGTATGTTGAATTAAATGAATAGGTATTCGTTGCGAGGAGGAGGGAATGATGATACGTCATACTGGTGCATCCCAATTCCCCACAATAACAAGCCGTAAGAAGTAGGAATGTAAGATCATCAATTACTTGAGATTTTGTGGCAGACAGAATCTTGCCAACCCTTAATTACCCCAACCTTGCCAATTGTCACGGTGACGTGGTGGTCCGCTTATGAGAATGTGATGTCAACACATTTCTAGCTCAAGTATTGGGGATAGGAATTGTTTCGTAAGGCAATGACTCACTGCACTTGTCAGCAACCGCCAGAAAAGCCCCTTGGTTTTGTAAAATGTTGCAAGTTCTTGTCGCGTAGCTCTTCATCATTGAAAGGAAGTTCTTCTTGCTCAGTAGGCTCTTCAACATACTAAGCCACCACCTGTTCGTTAGAGCAGGTGATCATCATGACTTGTTGTTTAGCTGCTAGTAAAGGGTGGTTTGTAACATCTACGATGTCCTTTAGCAATTCTGTTTTTGCAAGCTTATGATAAACAAGTTTTGCAAGGCTGAATAATCTTTTGCTGGTTTGACCATCCCTTTTAGTGGGTGCTTCTTTGATTGGAGGCAACTTCTCATCACCATCTTTCCTAGATTGCCTTTACCTTGATGAACTCAGAAGGCATGGATGGGGATCTTCATCATATCCCCAGCGACATTCCCTATTGTAACTGTCGCAGCCTCTGACCTCAAACGCAGTAGGGTGGCATTCATCGTTCCATGATGAGAAGTTGTCTCCTAGCGTGGCCCGCCGGAGGGGGTGCGAACTGAGTCTACGATGTTCCATGCACACTCAAGCAACGAAGAGGTCGGGGGATAACTATTAACTGAGTCTGAGAGGAACTTGTCATCATAGTTGTCAGAATCGTACGATTTGATACGATTCGGTGGGTAATCGATACGAAAAGGCTGTCAAATCAGAAATAGCTGAGAATCGTAAGTGAGTTGGTGATTTACGATTCGTATCGTACGATTTGATACGATTCGGTGGGTAATCGATACGAATAGGCTGCCGAATCGGAAATAGCTGAGAATCGTAAGTGAATAAGTGAATCGTTCAATTCACTTAAAATTTCCGAAATTCATTTTTTACTCTTGTTTTGCTTCTTTTGTTGTTTGAAAAGGGTTCAAATATTTTTTAAGGTCTAGTATTGTTATATGTCATCTTTTGTCTATGTTATATGGATAGATAATAAGAAAAAGAGATTTATTACAAGAGTGAATCGAAAATGAGGAAGATAAATGAAATATAACAACCCTATAGACCTTCTAAGGGTTTGTTTTGTACTTATAACTCTTTCGTACAAAAAGAACCATAAGTAAGCTTTACGAATCATCATCTCTTGGAAGTTACAATAGAAGCAACTTACCTAATATTCCACGTTATTATCAAATCATCATTTAGAAGAAAGTATTTATTGATTTAGGCCTAAATCTTTCATTTGTAGTATATATTGTTGTTACCCTAATCAATAAGCACAGGTTTCTATGCATTATAGAAGTCAAGACCGAATCAGAGCGATTCACAATTCGAAAAATGACCATTTCGATTCTCGATTTGATTCACGATTTGACAACTATGCTTGTAATCTTCATGCATTCTCGACAGACACATTTTGACCAAATTCATCACTTCTACTGGCTTATAACACTCCATGGCACGGTCATTGAAGCATTTGATGTCAGTGAGCATTCCAGTATTCACACCCTGTGCTTTGATTGCGAGTTGTAAGGTTGTGAGATGCTCTTAAACTTGAACGAAATATCCTCCCGGTTAAAGACTGGTTTTAGGGGAACGTTGGCATACCAAGTATAGGCACCTTTAGTTAGGGGCTTGGGGAACTTGTGAATATGCAATTTTCAATTTCTGTAACAGCCACCCAGACTCCCAATGGGCTGTGCCATGTGCTCATGGGCACTTCCACCATTGCAGCCGATGAAGCACATGTACTCCAAAAGTGATGCCATATGAGGACCGGTATGGTACAGCAAAATACATACCCGGTACACCAAAAACATGTCGGGTGCATTTTGGTTTCCGGGTACGGCACCAGTACGCCATGGGTATGTCTATGGGTATGACGGCTCCAGTACACCTGTTCTCTCTCTCTTTTTTTAATGGACTAGATACATAATTGTTAATGTTAATACCTATTTTTTCCCTCCCCTTCTTATTTCATATTTTTTTATTTGTCTTTACTATACTTTCTTATTTGCAAAAGAAAGAACAAATTTGAAGTACTCACACACAAAAGGGGAAAAAAAGTTCAGTATGGAAAGTATAAGTTTAATGATTGGATGCCCATGAATAAACAAGACCATATTTTCTATTGCATGCTAGAAATATGGAAAATTATATAGAAGTATTGGTGTACCTGCTATACCGTACCTACGTTTTTAGGTTTTTGTTGTAGCCCATACCTGCACCTGTACGATACCCGTACCCCGTACCTGTGCTTCAGTGATTTCAGCTATACTTAACGAACTTAGGAGTTGTATTTTTATACACTCAAGGGTCAAGGTAATCCAACAATCTCAGTCATAGGATAGGGAAGGCCATGCTCGAGGCTGGACATAAGTGAAGTGAATGGTAGCAATGGCACCTTGAACCCTGGTGGGAGGAGGGGAGGCAAGGGGGGCGCCAATAACACTATGGTGCCAAGAGGAAGGAAGAGATAAAGCAAAGAGAGGCCTTTTGTCTCTTCCTTAGAGGGATTGAGGAGTGGGCGACACAACCAGGACGACTTTTCTCACCCTCTAGTCTTGCAATTAGCTTGTTACCATAGCAAAGTGACCACTCCCTAGCGGAGTAGCCAAGACAAGCAAACATATGCACTGAGAAAGAGCCCTGCAAAAGCTCTGAAAACTGGGATGGGCTGATACGATCTATCAAGAGGAAAAAGAAGCAGATCTCGAGTGAGAAGTTGTTTACTAGGTCTAGGCCTGTTGAGAGTTGCTTCCTAGTCCTGATAAGTATCGTCACTCAGTTGGCAAATTAAACTATCTTGTTATAACATGTCCTGGTATCTCCTTGTTGATAGTATGTTAGTATGGTGAGTCAATTTATATCCGCTCCCTGTCTTCCACAATGGGAAGTTTTTCTTAGAATGGTGAAGTATCTCAAATCCCATACAGGATGCCCTTTTTTTTCACGGAGCAAATGGACACTTACATGTTGAGACTTTTACTAATTAAGATTGGGCATGAGGACCATCCAACAAAAGATCCAATGCAAGATATTGTACCTCACTTGGTGGAAATCTTGTCACTTGGAATACAGCCATGGCTTACAGTACATATTAGATTGTGTGGGTGTGATCATTTCTTGAAAAAATAGGGTTCCACGTGCAGTTAGTTGCCTATGAATTTGTATTGTGGTAACCAAGCAGCGATTCACATTGCATCTAATCCAGTGTTTCCTAAAAGACTAAGCATATTGAAGTCGATTGTCACCTTGTTCGAGAAAAGTTGGATGGTGGTATGATCGTTACTCCCCTTGTGTCTAGAGCTGGCCAGGTAGCTGTCATGTTTACTAAACCGTCGTTGGGTCACAGTTAGAGTCATTCTGTTACAAGCTGGAATTGTGTCATATTTATTCTCCAGCTTGAGTGGGAGTGTTAGGATATATATGGTTTAGTATTAATAAGCAAGGGTATTCATGTAGCCGACCCCAAGTGATTGGGACATAAGGCTCGGTTTGGTTAGTATTAATAAGCAAGGGTATTAAGGTCATTGTAATCTAGACTCTCCACTATATATCTCAACAACATGTGTGCTAGGGTTAATTGAAAACGCAAAATACTTTTTCAAACTCTAACAGTTTGGATTCCATATTACCCCTTCGTCTTCAGATGCTTTGGAATAGTTTATGGGTTATTTGGAGAGTGCTGTTTGTATGGAACTTTGGGCAATTTGGTTGAAGAGAAAGCAAAGAACTCTTGAGGAGAAAAGAAGTTTGACAACACATAAGGTATATGTAACCCATGGATGTAATTAGACCTCTTTTAAAATATCAATTTCTTCAACTTTTTAAAGACGTCCCTTGCTTCTTATTCGCAGATTGGAGAGCTCCATGGGATTTATAACCAAATCGTTAAATTTTTTTTTCCTGATCAAAAAAATATATTCATTTGATTCTTCTAACCTTAAATCCTTTGACAATAATGAGTCTATGCAACCCATTTGCCGCAAAACACATTGAGTCACAATTTGCTCCATTTCTCATTTCCTCTACCTATTCTTAAATAAAATGACTCAACAGAATAAATGTTTTCTTGTTTTACTAGCCTGATCACTAAAAACAAGATGGAATATTCAAGTTTAAATGGAGAAGTCTTTGAATGTAAGGCTTCTCCCATGGTAACATATTATATGGAATGTAAACAAAGCCTTAAGACTAGCAGATTGGGAAAATCCTTAACTTAGCAAGCATTGTCCCACATCACATCATAACCATGAGGCAAAATATCATAAGCATGAGGCAAAATACTAAAAGCAAAAATGATACCAGATGCTCCAATTCGATTAAGGTAAACCAGTGTAGCAATCACCATCCCAGTTGTGGTTCTTCCACGCCCCATTTGGCAATTGAAAGTTATCTCTGTGTTTATATCAGCTTGAGATATTTTGTCAACCTACCAAGAAAATAGAAAAGGAGAGAGACGACCAGTGACATCTCAGCGGATTTGGAACAAGCAATTTTGAATGCTGGTTACATGACACAACCACATCCAAAAATAAAACCTACACTTAAAATATCCAATATGCGCTAAATGAATATGAGATATAGATACACAAACTGTGACAACCCAATACCCCAAGAGAGATGGTGGATATCCCACATCAGCCAGGAATCAACAATTGGTTTCATATATAAGAATATCCGCACGAGCTAACATTTAACTTGGGAACTATTGTTTTGAGCCAGCTGGTGCGCGAGTTGTTCCAGATGGTATCAGAGCCTACACCAATTGGAAGTGCGGAGGAGGGTCCCATAAGGAGATGTGCTTGGGTGGCTCCCACACGGGAGAAGTTTGAGGTGCTTGTGGTAGGTCCTACATAGAGATTTATATCCTTGTGGCCCTCTTCTACATAGCTTGGTAGGTGGAAGTTGTTGTACCATGTGGCGCAATGAGGATGTTGCGAATAAAGGTGGGGAAATTATGACAACCAATCCCCCAAGCAAGTTGGTGGATGTCCCACTGCCACATCGGCATGAATCAAGATTTGGTTTAACATTATAGGTAAATCCACACAAGCTACCATATCACTTGGGAACTATTGTTTTGAGCCTGTGGTTTAGGCTCACCAGGTTTTTAGGCCATCTAGTGCGTGGGATGCTTACACAAACAATACCTAATTCCAAAACATTTAAGTGATCCAAGTGGCCAATGATTCATGTTTGTCCGAGTCACACACTAATGTAATGTGTAGTAACATGGATATAAAGACTCAACCAACGTGCCTCTTAAATTTCAAAACGAGACGGATTTAAGGTTCACGATGATTAAAGTCTTTTACTCTACAAGTACATCAGAAAAATGGAAACTTTTACTTTGGGCATGACGGAGTGGATGTCATGCTGGTCTTTTGTTTACGGGCTTAGTAATTAAGTATTGTTTGCTTCAGCCTTCACAGGTTTAGTAAGAATGAAATGGTTCAAGTCTTTAGTATCACTTATTCCAGAGATTTCTGGCAGCATATATCAATTATACATCTACACACTAGAAGAAATGAGTGAAAAAAGCCTCTTAAGCTAATTTTATTTATTTATTTGCATTTACTTTTTCTTAGCTTTGAGCGCCTATGGTACTCCAAAAATGTGGATACACAGGCTGTGTATTTTTTTTCTCATTTGTTGTCAGCTTGTCGCTAACCCTGAATTCAAGAATATTCAAAGTATTTTTACTTTCTTAGTTCAAGATTTCGTGAATCCAAAGGTGGTGAAATCAATTTTCAGATCAACCATAATTCTTCTAGTCAATGGTAAGGTAAATGTCAATGAACTAAAGATATAAAGCAGTTTGTGAATGAATGAACAAACTTAAACCAAACGTGAAACATGGCTACTCACCAAAATATCAAAGTCCTGCTCCTTTGGTGATTTCTCATCTGTTACAGGAACACGTTCATAGTCAACAAGGTACTGTTTTGCTTGTAGTTCTTCATACACCTAGCTTGAAGAAACATTGATGAACTACATATGACAAAATGTTGCATAAATACCGTTTCCACCTTGTATGTAGTTTAACATATTTGTATACCTCAAGTGGTGTTTTGACAGAGTCATGTGTCACCGGTTCCCACTGATCCACCATCTGACCATCAGGCAGTTCATCAGTAACCAGGATCTTATTTCCATATCTGTTAAGTCAGGTGTGCACATAAATTAACTATCATGCAAAGCAAGAACAGGAAATGAAAGGAAATCCTACAAATATACGAACAAATTAATAGAACATAAACAGCTAACAAAAAGTACCTTGCAGCTTCTAAGAGGATATCTTCTTTCAATCGAGCTTCCATTTGTTCAACCCTATCCCTGTTGATCCCCTATTTTAATATAAAACATTTTAATTGTTGACAAGCCTAAGCCAACAAAGAACCAAACTCCAACTATAGTTGATGAAGTCCCAAAGACATCCACAATATTGGTGGCATAAAAATAAATATCACGACTCTGTCCGTGGACCATCCCAATGGAGAGAGTAAAAGATGGGTTCTTAGCTAATATGTAAAAGGACACATAGTTAAAATTGTTTTTTTCTCAGCTAATCTGTAAGAAGGGAATTTCGCAATTGAGTTTCCAGACATGCATTCGGAGTGGAATATGACACAAGGTTGTTCTCTTTGTTGAATAACTTGGTGCACTTTGTTGTGCCCATTTTGTAGCAGCTTAAGCTCTTGGGACCATTTGTGAGTTAACATGGTATCATAGATTTTTTTGGGGGGAGGTATTCAGTTCAAGTTTCTACATTTGAATCTATTTTTGTTTACACTATATCTCTCCATTTGATTTATGTTTCACTCTAGGATTCTAGGATTCAATGTTTGCATCTCCACGTACAAAGGAAGTTGAATCTTAAGGACAGTGTTGAATAAGTTGGTATACATTATTGGACTCATTGTCTAAATAGTACTCCTTCTGACCCTCTTTATAAAATTGTTTTGGGAAATCCAACTTTTCAAGAAAAAACAATGATTCAACTACAAAAATTTTGACTTTTCAAAGATGCCCTTCAAGATTTTTTTGATTCGATATAGTAGTTTACTGCAATTCAAAAGAGAAGGATACAAGGGAAATGGTACTAACTTTTGATCTTTGATCCTTCAAAATGGACATCTACTGAGGGAGTGTTGTATAGCTTGATATACATTCACGGATTCACTTCCCAGAAAATTGGGGACTTGACATAGTATGGTTCATGTCTTTTTATTTGCAAGCCATTCCCATATCTCCTTCGTATTCAGTTTCACGCTCTATAAAGGATATTTGCATATCCAAGTGTAAGACGGGATCGCAAATGAGGGAGGGTGTTAAATAGCTTGATATCAATTGTTGGGTCAATTTCTACATTGTTGGGTCCATTTTTCTACAGCTTAAGCTTTTGGGATTTCAGCTCAAGTTGGAGATGCATCAGGTTCAAGTGTCTTTGTTTGTATTTGGTTCCTGTTTGAATTATGCATTTCGTCCTATCTATGAATGTTTGCATCTCCACATGCATGACAGGGTTTAATGTGAGAGAGGGTGTTGAATAGCTTGATAGACACAGTTGGGTCCATTTCCAAACAGATTAAGCTTTTGGGATAATTGATTAATAAGGACAACCAAACATGGATTAATGGACTAACAAAGAGGGGTAGGGGAAGTACAAGTTCTTTAGTCTACTAATTTCTTAAGTTCCTCCGGAATCCCGATAGACAAGCCAGTTGAATCTTAACCCGAGATTAAAACTAAATGCCAAAAATAGGGGAAGGAGTACAAGTTCTTTAGTCTACCAATTTCTTAAGTTTCTCCTAATCCTCATTAGCTGGATTTTAACCCAAGGTCAAAAATGAAAGCCTTGACTATTCATTAACTTCTTTTCTTATTAGTAATACTTGACTATACAATACATTTCTCACCTTAGTCCAAATTTGGTCAGCACATTAAAAATCATAGCAAAAAAGTAACACAATTAATTAATCTAGAAGGCAAAAGAGAACTAGCTAGCTAATTACAGAAGCGCAGCCACATAAAGCCCAGAAGGGTAGATGCCCCCCTCAACTTTGTAAAAATCATAGCCCAGAAGGTTTGCTATCTTTCTCCCCCTAAATAGTTTCATATGCACTCCTAAATCATTCAATTCCCCAAACTATTTTTCTTGTTTCCAAGAAAAGTTCATTTTTCTTTAAAACTACCCACACTATATGCATACACGTGTGAATAGATATCTATATATAACCAAGAGAATTGCTAGTTCTCACTATTCACTTGTCCATTATTTCTCTCTTTGTTGAAGTTGAATTGGACAGGTTTTCTCTCTATTCCCTTCTTAATCTTTTGGAACTGGGAGGTAGGTTTATATTGTCAATATGTACCATATACGATCACATCCCAGAGGAAAAACAAAACCTCAATTCCTAGAGGCCAGGAGGCATGTAAACTGAAAGAAGGTTGAAGAAGAACAACTATATATCCAATATATCATCATGCACATGCAATCTCTAAATATATATATATATTTATCCAGTCAATTTCAAATGAGGAGATCCTTATTTTAGTTAAGAGACCTCCCCATTTCTCCCATTTTCCGTTCGAATTTCGATGATCCAAGCCGCTCAATGTTTAGAACATGATTTTAAGGGTACCCGCGAGAAATCGGCAAAAAAGAATGACCGGGAAGGGCTTCATCCGAGCAGTTTTTGTTTGAACCATTCAATAAAAAACAAACAAAAACTATTCGAATGAAGCCCTTCCTGGACTTTTTTTTTTCTAATTTCTCGTGGATACCCTTAAATCATGTTCTAAACACATTGAGCGGCTCGGATCATCAAAATTCTATCGGGAAAGGGAGGTCCGCATTTTATTAAGGTGGTCCTTACGGGAAGTGGACTGTATGTATAAAATAAAAATTAAAAAAACTGCACATTCAATACATATGCAATAACACACCGTATATTCAAGGTTGGAGAAGGGCCTCTCAACATCACGCAAAACAAAAGGGCGTCCATTGATATATACAACCTGCTTAAGAAATAAGAAGGAAACAATAACTCAGAAAAGCGGATTTTAATACATATCATATCAGGGATCGTACAATGCTTATCAGGTAATAAATGCCAAACAACATCTAAACATGGTCAATAAGATAGATTCAAACACACAGAAATTGGTGACATTCAGATGATTACCAATATGCCAACATCCATAAATTTTTCTCCTTTACAAACATGAAGATTGGCTGCATTTCAGTCAGGAATTGGTGTTTCATCCCTCATGTTACTTAGTAATCATATGAGAATATCTCACGTGCCATCCACAAATCCAAAATGATTTCCTTTAGGAATATAACTTTTAAGTTCAAAATCCTTTAAGATCGATGAGTGCTCAATATGTTGCTACGCAAACCACTCTCCCACATTTTTTGGTCTAGTATCCATGTGGGAGTTTGCACAAGGGAGCACGAAGAATTAGTACACAAGTACGAAATACAATATTGATCCCTTGTGTCAAGTAGAAATACTAACCACTGCATTACCAATTCAAATGAAAGAAAAAAGAGGGGGCACCTGTTCTCATGAAATCACCGAAAACAATCGAAGGGATTAGGAGAAGAGCATAGTATTCCACCTTTAAATCACTGCCCAAGTGATGTTTGACAGAATCACATACAAGGAATCAGATCCAAGCCCATGAATGTCATACGAAGGTGTTCTAGGGTTTCGAAAATAGGAACTGACTAATTTTCGAACTCGAATCGACTTGATAGATTAAGGACTACATAACTGGACAACTATGCATTAAACTCTCAAATAACGCAATCTTGTACACAACCATTATTAGGAATCATAAGTAATACAATACATCAAATGTTTGCCCTGTTTCTGCGTCCTTGATAGGAAGGTTAGACGTATCTCACACAGACAAGCACCCGCACAAAATCCTAATATTGATCCATCGTTACATTGAATGTTGAATTGGCAGTAAATGACAGCATGTGAACAAATTTACCCAATAAAATTCATCACGGTCCAGTGCAAAGTTGACTTTCTAATATCAAGAGTTGATAAGAGAGTTTTGATGTCAAAATGAATCTTTTAAGATATCTGGGGATATTTTAGGCATCACATAAACTATCTAGAGATATTTCAACTAGATATGTGTGCTTTCTTTATCTTCAAAGTATTGCTGATATCAAAATTCTCTACAGCCTTTTGGCGTTCCAAAAGTTTAACATTTCTAAGAGATACAATAGTGGATAATGGCAATGCATCGTCAGGATGAAACATAACTTGCTCAATGTTGCGGTGAAATCTAATATGGAAAGCAAGTTATCAGCTTTACCGGCTCTTCACGAAGGTTAATCCAAAGTACTCGTGTCTGTTTTCCATCTATTTGAGCCCCAACATGATTAAGAACGTTCCTGATCCCATCAATGGTAGGAATTGCAACACCATGAACTTGCAACGAGTCCGCCTATCATAAAGCAAAAGAAATTAAAGAGATCAAGTGATATCATTAGATAAAACACTTTTGCATTCATACAGACGTTTGGTTATATAAGCGTGAATGATGTCCACACCACAAGTCCAATTTGTATGTTAACCGAATATGCCAGCACATTTCTTTTTTCGGCATAATTGTAGTTTATTACTGTCCACTGACAAGTATATTAATTTTGACAGACATGAGTTTTTTGATTGCCAAAACCGTTGAGTTAATTTGGTAATGTTAAGGTACGGAGTATTTAAGTTCATAATACTAATTTTGGCAGTCATGAGTTTTTTGATTGCCAAACATGGATTAGGGGTTTTGCCAATAATGTTAGGTATTTTCACCAAGCACGAGGACAACTTTAAACATGAGAATCACCTAATGGGAGATTCGGAGGATTACTTTGTCTGAGCCTAGCAGACGCTTCAGTGGGAAAACATTCACTAGGGGAAGAACAAAATTGAACGAATGAAGAAAATAATAATGAGATTGCCAAAAAGTCGCGCGGGAAGGAAATAATAATGAGATTAACAAACAGTATCCGGTTGAGTCCAATGGAATCAGAATCAAAAGAAAATCTCAAATAGTAGTAGTAAAAGAAAACACATCTGACAAGATTGTAGAGATGGGAAATCAATCAATGACATGATAGGGCAAAAACTGACCTGACGGTAGTTGGGAGCACCATCGATCTGCGGAGACAAGCGTTTGTTCTGGCAACCAGGAAAATGATCACTCTTGAGAATGGTCTTCTTCCCCAGCACGGATCCCCCTCTAAGTTTCATGACCTGCTCCGGTTCCTTTGGTATCGACATGTTGCGCGCGCTTCGATACGATTACCAATTTCCCGGAAAACAAAAAACAACTCCTCGTCCGTCAAGTGTATTTTAGTTATGCAATCCTCGCATATCATATCATCTCAGCAATGCATGGCCACCGGTTCGGCCAGCGAAATTGAGAGGATGGATACCCGCAGGGAGTGATCCTGGTGCTAGAAAATAGAGCGTCGCTGAATGCCGACACTGATAAACAAAATGGAAGAGTTCGCGCGCGCTCTCTCTCTCTCTCTCTCAACAATTAATAAAATTAAACCGAAAGTAAAGGAAAGGAAAGAAGATTATGGAGCCTGACGATGGATGAGTGGATGGAGGGAAGGGCATAGAGGACAGGAGTAATGGATAAGTGGTGTTGGGAGCAGTAGTAGAAATTTTATCCGGCGAGCGTCCTTTTTACTGATGTGTGTTTCTACTGGGGCCGTTAGTCTAGACCGGAATATCAATAGAAATCGGAAAATTCGGCTTGGATCGGATTGAATTTTTTAAATCGGTTGAATAATTTCGATACGGTTCAGGTAAAAATAATTTCGATCCAATTTATGTGTTTTAAAAAACCGATCGAAACAGAACCGGTTATATATATGTATATAATATACATATATATATATATATAAAAAAACATATGGGAGGGGCTAAATTATTTTTTGGATAATATTTTGTGGTGTATATTGGTCTAATAAATATATTTATAATATAAAATCAATCATATATATATATAATGTTTTTATGGGTTTAATTATGTTTTTATGAGTTTTTTTTTTATGTATTGGGTTTAAAATTAATCTTTTTTTGTTATGCTAAAAAAAAAAGAGTTCAATTATGAATTTTTTATTGATACTTTTTTGGGTTAAATTGTGATTTTTTTATGTGTTAGGCCCAAAATATGGCCCATAACCGGATAAATCGGACCGAAATCGGTTGAGCCGATTGAAACCGAACCGATTTATCTCAATCGGTTCCGGTTTCTGAAAATCTCAAGCCAAATAACCGGTTTTGACCAAAAAATACATCTAAACCAGTCGAAACCGGACCAATGTCACCCGTAGTTTCTACTACTTCGAATGAAGATAGGAAGAGTAATAGAGTATGTATGGGATGATAAAATCAAAAAGAGATTATAAACTTTTACGCGGACCCACTGTGAAAACAAATTTTGCACCCACCAATGACCAAGTGACACATCATATAAAATACATTCTCATCAAACACTCACATAAGCACATACACCATCTAATCCTCATCCCCTCTCTCCCTCCTAGGGCCGGCCCAATGGGAAGGTCCAAGAGGCCGCCACCTTGGTCTCCACATTTTGGGCAAAAAATGAGACACCCCTTCCTAGATAAGTATATATATTTTCTGTGTGCAATTATAATACAAATTCCTTTGGTGGTCCAATGGTAAAGTATTTATTCTTTTACATAAAATGCCTAGGTTCAAATCTTGATATGGTACTTTTTTTAGTCTTTTTTGCCAAAAAAAAAATTCCGCCTATCACACAAGCCATTAAGACCGACATATCTACCATGTTGAATAATATGAATAAAAATTATATATAGAAAAGTATTTATGTTCATTATTTTTAAATTAAAAAAATTTATGTAGAGCACTATTTCACTACTTAACCTAGGCATCCAAATACCTTGGGCCGGCCCTGCTCCCTCCCCCAAATGGTTCCTCATCTCAGCCCACGGTGGAGCACCACCACCAGCCACCACCTCCTCTCAGACCCCCTCTTTCTCAGCCTCACTACCAACATAAATTTGTTTCTTTCACAAATTGGGTTCGATTAATTATTTTAAAAAATGATTCGTTCTCATAAACTAAAGATTCAAACCAAAGGAAATTGGGAGGGGAAGAAGAGAGTGAGGTCTGATTTTGAAGTTAGAGAAGACCTGTGGTGGAGTCCAAAATATAATGGAAGTTTTAGCTCTGTAACAAGCTCCATTTACATGACCTAATTTTAAATTTCGATAGTCCAAGATGAAGGATTTGAGTACGTTTGATCTAAAATTGGGGATTTCTTGAGGATAGGTGCCGACAAGCAATGAACTGGTTATCTGTATAGTCGTCTTCGCCGGTCTCGGCGAGGAGACGAGTGCTACCGTTGTAGTTTGAAGAGGACTCGACAGATGTTGCGGTCGGTGAGCTGGGTGTAAGAATCGTCGGTGTTGATGAGCACCGTTGTTTCGAGAGCTGTACCTCTCCACAAGGCAATTGTACATTTTCCTCACATCATATACGTAGTGGTTGCTGGGGGAGGGGGTGGTGGCGGTGTACCGTCATCTGTCGTGGGTTGAGATGAGGAAATGGAAGATGATACACCCACCGCACCCTCACCCACCACACCGGCCACCGCACGTTTTCCGGGCCCACTCCGGCCACCGGACGGCCGATCCGAACCGTCCAAAAATTCTAAAAAAAAAACCGAGTGGGCTTACGCGAGAATCAACGGCATCCGAGGTGTGTAAATGCTCGATCCGAACTTCCAAAAATCAGATGATCCGAGCCATTAAAAATTGGAAGTTCGGATCGAACACTTACACACCTCGGATGCCATTGATTCTTGTGTAGGCCCACTCGATTTTTTTTTTAAGAATTTTTGGACGGTTCGGATCGACCTTCCGGTGGCCGGAGTGGACCCGCCAAGCGTGCGGTGGCCGGTGCTGTGGGTTAGGTTCGGTGGGGTATCATTTTCCATGAGGAAATGAGGAAAAGAGAGGGATCAGGTGAGAGATGGTGTATGTGGGTGTTTGGTGGGGATGTATTTTGTATGAGGTGTCACGTATTCATTGGTGGTTGCAAACTTGTTTTCACAGAGTGTCTGTGTAAAAGCTTATCTCAATAAAAAATAGGACACACTTGAAAAGTAAAGAAAAAATGACATTTTGTTAAAATATTAGTAGCATACAAGACGCTTAATTTTGGAGGCTAAGCCACAAATTGCCCTCCTAAAAAATAAATCACTATATCGTAACAAGAATCATGTATCAATTATTTTATCTTTCTTGTACATCTAATCTAAAAACACTTGAAAAGTATAAAGTATTACAAATTTTGATTAAAATAAAAACACTTGAAAAGTATAAAGTATTACAAATTTTGATTAAAATAAAAACACTTGAAAAGTATAAAGTATTACAAATTGGGAGGTTTGTGCCACTTATTGCACTCTAGTTAAAAACTCCTATATGGTAATTGAAATCATGAAATTTGAACGTGTAGTTTAGCTATAGCAAGTTAAAAAAGGTGAATTAGTAAGATTGGTACTCATATGTTTTGTGATAAAGTACTACAACCGCTACATTTTACTTTATTGAGATGAACAAATCATGCGATCATCTTATGAATGCACCAAAGTTTACTCATATAGGCTGTAATAGGCAAATTCATTTATCTTATTATCAGAGATTTTTTTTTTTTTTTGGGTACCGTCTACAACTCAAAATGATTTCTTGTTGGCTATTATGAGTTCAGTGGTGGTGTTATTATTTGGGCTAAATTAGCACAACCTTTGGCAAAATAATTGTGTGCGGGCGTGCTAGAAAAGAATAAAATTTATCTTTTCAGATTAACTCAAAATAACTAATTTAATTAGACAATTGTTTTATCCGTTGGATTACCTCAATTAAGAGAATTTTCCTAAAGGTATCAATCAAATAATAAATTGACACTCTTCAATCAGAAAAAATAATTGAATATAAACAAACTTGAATTTAATCGAAAGCAAGTTTATATACAATTACTCTTGAGAATTCGACAAAGATAATACAGGAATATAGGCACACTTGAATTGAATTGAAAGCAAACCTATACTCGATTACTCTTTGGCAAGAAAAAGATAGAAAGATGTAAGATAACTAGAATTTAATCAAAAGTGAGCTTACATGCAAATAAATAAGTCTTCAAACTTGCAAAATACTAAACTAATTAAATTACTCTAAGTCCTAAACTATTCTAGATCTTTGAGCAACCATTTTGTATGGATTGTCAGATGATGAATTTTTGTCGGGGGCATTTCTCTTCAATTGCTTCTTCTATTCATAGACGATGGGTCTATCTTTAACTTGCATTCTTCACATTTTCTTTTGGTGCCCAATCTTCATTCAAATTTGATTTAAAATGCTCTCCATTCCCTCCAAAAACGGTTGTAAAGGCCTTCGAATTGCTGCTTGACTTGGTCTTCTAAAAAAACTCTTCTCCTTCCACGTTTGTTGATGGAGACTGTGGCTAATTTCTGAATAGTGGGTTCCTATTTTTGTGCAACATGAGTTAGTGCTTCGAAATACTCTATTTAGATAATTTGCTATAAACATAACCGATTTCTCTTGATGAAACGGGACCTTAATGACACCGTTCGATGGTTTGGAGAATTAATCAGCGGTTGTGCTTAATTATCGTTTTAATTCCTATTTGTTAGATGACCAAACGTGGTCGTTTCCAATCTAAACAATACCGTATAGTACTAAAATAACATCATCATTAAACCTTTTGATCTTCTGTAGCTCGGGCTTAATTATGACATATTTTGATTGGGTGGTACACTGTTTGGTGCCACTTATATTTTTTTTATTGGATGGCATATTTTAGGATGTAAACGGTTATATAACAAATTTTACCTTCGGCAGCTTACCATGGAAAAGGTGAGGAGTTATCCAATGGTTGATCTTTCATCAAAAAGACATAATTATTGCTTTGTTTTTTTTTTTTTTAAACAGTTCATCCATTCATATCAAAGCACCAAACAATGAATTCAACAAAAGATACAAGAAAAAACCAAAACTACAAAAGCCCAAATACGGGCACCATTGCAAAAGCAGATCATCGAAAATTTTGGGCATAAAACATTAAAACCCAGTCAAATCTTGATAGTAGAAGATCCCACAGGATCCACAGCTCAAACTAGATGGAGTACAGATGGAATCATCGGTGAATATGTTATCCACGAGCGTCAATCGCTTGTGCGCAGTGCGCTTTTGCTGGAAGACCACGCAAGTTTGGCGCGAGCTTCCGCTGTCACGGCAAACACCGTGAGCCGACAGTTCACCTGCAAACACGGTCACAGCGAGACAGGACAACCGAGCCACAACAAAGAACCCTAACCTAATTTTATTGCTTTGTTGACATCATATCATTGAGGCATTTTACTCACTCGAGCTTGAGGTGTTTTTTATTTATGACTTCTTATTGCATTTTTGCGCATCCGTGATATGAAAAATTACACCTATCATTGTTGAGGAATTGCCCCTGAATCTAAGCTATTTTTTACCTAAGCAATGGCATGGACGCTTCTAACTTTTATACTCACACATGTCAACTTTTAGCTTCAAGTAAAAGTTTGTTGGGCCAAATTAATTGTGGTTAAGACAAATTTATATTATTTTAGTTATTTAAGCTTTTCATCACATATTTTTCAAATTTTAATCGTTTTTAGCTTTCACATCACATCATTCATCTTTGTGTCATAAAGGTTATAAATTATAGACTAAAGTTGAAAAGAATTCATGAAAGATGACACTAAGGCTCCGTTCCGGAACCGCAATAAGAACTTATTTTTTGTCTAATAATAAGGTGTGTTCCAGAAAATGGTGAATAAGTACTTATTTTTCAAAAAGGAAATTTTAAGCTCAAAAATCATGTGCTTACGCAAATAATTTTCCTATCACTATGGATCTTGTTTGATAGATCTCATTGAGATCTTTAATATGGTGCAAAAAAAATTGAAAAATTATTTTTCATTTACATTATTTTTGAGTTTGAAAATGTGAAAATAAGCTGCTTATTTGAGTTTTGTGGAAGAAAGCTCCAAAATAAGTACTTATAAAATAAGAAGGTTTCTGGAACGGAGCCTAAATGCATTAAAAGATGGTCTTTTTCAAAAATTTCAAACTTATTTCATATTTAGTGTTTTTTTTTCTTCAAATTTGGTATTTATTTTATATTTTATAATTTATCTCATCATCTACATACAATTAATCCAAAATATTTAACCTGAATCTACTAAGAATTATGAGCGAAACCCGCCCCCCCCCAAAAAAAACAAAAAAAATCGATCAGAAAGAGACCCAAAAAATCTGGCAAGGGGGTCTAAGTTGCAACCAATGCTGTTACACACACAAAAAAAATTGCACAGATCCGTTATGGGACCTACTACAGGTTCCATACAAACAATCCGAGCCGTTTATTAAAAGTAAAACATTTTTTCAAGGACTTCCGCGAAGAAATAAGCTCAATTCAAAACCTATCAGTACTTGATCTAATCATCTAACTTTTCATTTGGATTTCAGGATAATGAAAAATTAGATGATTAGATTGAGTACCTATAGGTATTGAATTGAGCCAATTTTTTGCGGGGGCCTTTGAAAAAATATTTAACGTTCATTCATGCACAGTTGCAACTATCAGTAAAAAATGAGAGAATGGTTTGAGATTGACTTATTTATGGAGTCACGCATTCACACCCGTCCGTTTCAACAATCAATGATTGTTTTTAATTCGGATCGTCCAAAACGCTTTTGGACGGCCAAGATTGAGCTCGTAAATAAGAAGCTCTGAAAATAAGATTTTCTCTAATGGTTTATGTGATTTGCGAGGTGTGCAGATTTGAATGCATTTCAACAATATTCGGGAATACTAGACACCCAAATTCTCAACAAGTCAGACGTCTGAACCGTCACATTTGCAAGGGAAAATATATTTGGAAATTTGTACGCCTGAACCTGAATGATAGACTTGGTACTATTTCCGCGTACAAGGAGGCTTACGTTCGAAAGGTGAAGCATTTTATTGGGTGGGTTATATGTTGAAAGTTTTATCGCGGGATTATGAAAAACACCCGAGGGAAATTTCAAAGCCTCCTTTAATCGAAGGAAGGCGTTTGGTATCACCAATTGCATGATCATCAACTGAGGAATAGTCTGGATTCATCATATGCCACAAGCAGTCAGCAGACCCGATCACTTACAGTATCCAGTTCCTTCCAGTCCGTGATGGACAGTATAAAGGAGCATCTAATCGGAACGGAGTAAGTTTATTTTTAACAAACCCGATAGTGTTACCAATCCCAAGACTGTCTTTTTTAAAAAGAGAAAAAGAAGTAATAGTAGTCCAATGAATTCATGGACTTGGACAGCAATCTGCACAGGAAATAAACTGCGGTCAGGCTGACACGTCAAGAGTAGCATCCATTTCAGCAAACTCTTTAATCAAGTTTTTGGATGAAGGCAAGCCAGCAATCACATCCTCTTCAATGCCGCACTCATTTGTTCCCCTTTTGATCTTGAAGTATCCGTCCTGCCATTTAAAGTAATAATTAAAGTATCGAAGAAGGGTCACATTTAAACGTGGCTAATTATGCCGAAAAAGAGAACATACATCACCCCAGCTTCTATTCCACTGATTTGCAAGAAGCTGCAAATTTCAAGTGCACGATTAGGATACTGTCTTAAACATGGTTCACAATCCCATGATGATAATGAGGAATGTATCAACCCACCCAATAATCCTCCCCATCCTCAGAAGTTCCCCATCCAATTAGCTTTACAGCATGACCTCCCAAGACATCACCTGTCACGTGCTTGTAAACTCCTGACTTGTAATGAGCAAAATCCTGTTCCGGGAAAAGTATAGTAAAATAAAAAGGTACTATGAATACAAGGATAATTAGATTCATGCACCTTATCTGAAACCACTTTCAGCATACAAAGCACTTGCAGATGAAATCCGATACAAACAGGAAGAAACATATAAGATGCCAAATTGAGGAAGAAGTGATAAACCTTGTTCCTAGTAAACATTCAAGCACTGTCCATAATCTTCTGGTTCCTAATGTCCAATGGACTTGCACAACAGAATCACATCTTCACAAGTCACACTAAAACAGTTCACAGAAATTTCTTTTACCTCATAAACAGTGAAAGCAACCTCAACTGGTCCATTCTTATAAACTTCTGCCATGATGTTATAGGGATCCGAGTGGATTCTATATGCACTGACACTGAAACGTTTTGACTCCCTCCAGAGCAGGTTCTTGTTTACACACTTCCTTGCACACTTTGGTGTCGGATATCCAGGTTCACAACCCGGGTGCGAGCATCCACTATTATCAAAATATGGATCACACTGCCAGATGATCATTTTGAGATACATGAGAATGCAAATTGGCCATGGATGCGAAGCCGGTACATGAAAGTTATCATCTTTGAAAGGTGAATCAAATCAGTGCAGGTGAAACAATAATACAGACGAGAAAGCCACCAGACTCTACCTCTTCAGTCACAACACCATGGTGAACAAAGTAACGCCACGCATAGAGAGAGTAACCCCCATCACAGCCAGCACCGCACAAAAAGCCACAACAGGCTAAGACATCGTTAACAGATAAAGAGAGATTCTGCATTGTGACAAACAATGTTTGGATGTGTGTCCATACAAAATCAGCAGTCACATAAGTTTGCTGTACATGTGAAGTATAGCTTACCATGCTGAAATGGACACAAAAGCGGTCAGATAGTGACTCAACAGCACCAAAAGCCCAACAAGAACCACAGTGACCCTGTCCACATAAAATCAGGTCAGCTAAGATATCCATACGGCTCATCTGTTGAAAAAATCAAATAGAAATAAGCAATATTGGTCACCTGATCTTTACGAGGAGCATTGCAGCGGTTAACATAGAAGGACAAAGTATTAGCACCTTTATAAAGAATCATGAATTAACTGAGACCTAGCAAGTAACCAACCAAGAATTTTCCCGATGGTGCTACAATGAGGCCAAGCTGTTCTGGCATCAAAATGATCAGGCAACTTTAGGGTTTTTGGATGAGCAATTACTGGGACATCCTTCAAATCCTGTTGTGGTGTTGGTTTGACTCCAAGAAGGTGCTTAAATTGACCAACCTGCAAACCGAAGGGGAAAAAATGGCAACAACAAGCCATAGAAATAAACTGGAAGTTGAATATTGTCTAAACAGATGTGCACAATTCAGCCCGAACAAGGTCTGACAGCTGAGAAGAACTCACAGTATAATTAGAGAATCGAGGACTCATATAAGCTTTCCATCCAGCACTGGGATTTCTATTTATCAGGTCAATGATTGACTCCTGCATGTCCATACACAAGAAATTACAAAATTTGGAATGCAACCCAACTTAGAATTGGAAAACTAGTAAATCTTAGAAGCAATAAGTACCTGAAGAATCTGTGAGTTTAGCTTTAGGTTTGGAATCGGTTCTGGTACAACAACCTGCGTATAGAGCTAAATAAGTCCGAAAAACCCAGATTCAGATTTACTAAAAAAACAAAGAGTCCCACCTATAAAGACAACAAGAGTCACTCTCTCTAATAAAGTCAAATAAAGCCAGAAAAATTTTGGGAAATTCCCTGTAAAACAAAACTGGATTCAGATACACCAATCAAGCCCATAGGTGCTACCATGAATTTCTTCCCCACTGGTAAAGCATTGAAGAAAGTTTTGAACAGACGATGGAAGAAGCAGAAGAAGGAAGAAGATTGTTGAGAGAGAGAGAGAGAGAAGTAAGCTCGGTTCTTCGTTGTGCTTATATCTTTAGGCAAATCGAAAAGAAGATTTGAATTGAAAAATGACATACCATCTGAATTATCAGCCTAAATCAAGAAGCGAGAACTTGGAATTCAACCCAAACTATTCCTAAAAAAATTTGGCCCAAATTGTCTGCCTTCGTCTACGCCTAGAATAAATGAGTGGAAATATTGACACTAACACCACACACGTCGCTCCAACTATAGAGAACAAAACGCAGCACAAAGCCCAAGCAACCTCACAATGACCTTAATGAAGCAACAAATGATCCACTAACTTCCTAGCCCTCCAACAAATAGCACAAATCTATAGCAAGCTTACAATGACCTCAATGAAGCAACAAATGCTCCCCTAACTGCTTAACCCTCCTACACCTATATCACCAATTAGGGAGTTCCAATCCCCTCTTCCCTAAACTGTCAAGATTCAAGAGTGAGGACCCAATTCAAAATCTAAGTACAATAAACTCCAATATGTAGTTGGACAATTGGCACCCTTAAGGTCCTCTATATCACAAATTTGGGGGTAGGGTGTGCTCTAACACTGGTCAGTTCATCGCTAAAGTATCTTCTCTTATTCAAAATGGAGCATGGAAATGGCCTTGAGAAAGGAGCAGGATTATGCATGAGATTAAGTCTAATATTCCTGCTACTCTGGTTCCTAATACGTCTGTGAATGATTGAGTGGTTTGGTCCCCCTCTCCTTCTGGACTGTTTACTATGAAATCTGCTTGGAAGGCTGTCAGTGGTTCTTTTGCTACACAAGAATGGTGTAAGGGGGTGTGGTTTTCCAAGTATGTTCCAAGATGGGTCTTCATCCTATGGATGGCTATGCAGCAAAAACTAATGGACAGACTCCTTGTTTGGGAGTTATTTCTGATGCCTCTTATATCCTCTGTAACAGAGGTGTTTCTGAATCTCACAACCACTTGTTCTTTGACTGTCCCTATTCTGGAGAAGTGTGGCATGAAGTCCTGAGGAAGAAGGTGAATAGGGGCGCTAAGGCTTGGGAAGATGAGAAAACTTGGTTTATTCTGCATACTAAGGGTAAAGGACTCAGAATTTCAATCTTGAAAATTTCCTTGGCTGCAGCTCTGTATCATGTTTGGGGTGAAAGAAATAGAAGCTGATCCAACAAAGATCACTGGACCCTCATCTCTTGAATTGTTGATTAACACTGCTATCAGGGACTGTATGCTTTCTTGGAGAAACATAAAGCCTAGCTCAGAAAATAAGGACATTTGCAACTTGTGGAATGTTCCTCATATATCTCATAAGGCTGTTGCCTAGATGTTTTTTCTTTTTGTATATGGTGTACAGGATGGCTTCTGACGGCATAGTTTTTTCCTAATCTTGCCAAGTAAATGGTTTATTGGTTTTTCTTTTGGTCTTGTATGGCCAAGTAAGTAGTTTTGTTTGGTCCTTGGACTGTTTTGGTTGTATTCTGCGTTTGGGCTTTAATGAAATTAGTACATTTACCAGCGAAAAAAATAAACTCCAATAGAGTGGGAGCCCCTTATCTCCAAAAAAAAATCATGAGAGAGAGAGAGAGAATACTACCAATGCTAGACAAAGTAATAAAAGCACGTCTAAAGCTACCTTTAAATATCCATCGACCACTAAAAAGCAGGAGACCCCTTTTGGTCTCCTTCCAACTGGTTAGAGCATCTACAATGGTGTAATTAGAAACGCGAAGTAAAAGGCGTTTTACATGTCAAAAAGTAGAAAAAAGTGGAACCCAGTTTTTATGCGTTAAGGGTGTCTTAATTTAGAGATTGATTGGATGTTCGAATGGTGTCGCTAAAGAGTGTGTTAAGTTGTAAAAGAAATAATAAAAAGTCAAAAAGTATTTATGATTTCCCCCTTTAATACCTATATAAACTTGCACCAAAAACACTCATATTTCATCCCTCACAACTCACAAGTCTCAATATATGATACTAACACACTTTCTAAAACACTCATTGGAGATGCTCTTACACATTAAATCTGCTGGCATATAGAATGTGAGACCCAATCAAGTGGAGCCCACTCCACTGTCATACTCTCTCCAGCACCAGTTTTCAGCATTAGAGAAGCCGTTTAACATAACAACTGATATCCGAGTGTAGCGTACCAGGCAGATGACACTCACATAACAACTAAATCTGTGCAAAAAGTTCCAAACACTGAGCTTGTGGGAAAATCATTTAGCACGACCTTACACCTAATAACCACCATGAATTTGTGCGAATTTCATAACCAAGTTCAGATGAGCAGAAGTATGTGATGAAAATGACGTGTACGGCAATTCCACCGAGGCCCTGAATAATTTTTCGAGCCAGTAGTTGTTTTTGAACTGCATCGAGCCTATTAGATATTGGGCTATAAAACATCTATGTGAGTGAAAATAACTTGAAATCAAAATTAAACATTAAATAGTCTGCTATTTGTTTGCTTTGATGATATTACCTTGAAATATCATCAATATAAACTAGCACCAGACATCATTACCACAAGATAATTTTTGCTTCTTGGAATGTTTGTGAAAAAAAATTGAATAGCCATCTTTTAGCCTCCTCATAGGATGATAAGCACCCTACCCATCTCTGGTGCCTAGCTCTAATACCAGAGTTCAAAGTTCATAATATTGTTATAAAAGCCGACCGCCTAGTCCTCGCCTAGGCACTAGGCGGTGGTCCAACGCCTAGATTACGCAGCCGACTAGTCTGCACCTACTCCTTGCCAAGGCGTTAGGCAGCCGACCAGTCGGCGTTAGGCGCCCCTTCTCGGCCTGACTAGCGCCTAGCGATTTTTAAAACATTGGTTCATATTACTTTGGTACCCAAGAGATGTGGGACTTTGCTTCACAAGTAGGTCATCCGTATTTCGATGATTGATTATTCCCTTGTCATCCACGTTGTAGCTTTTTTAGTGAATCAAATGTAAAAGAAATTTTAGAATGATCATATCATTCTAGTATATAACTAGGACTGCAAGTGAACTTAGCCGTTCGTGAACGTTCGAGACTCAACTCAGTAAAAATTCATTCGAGTTCGATTCCGTACTAAATGAACCAAACCCGAGCCTCAATTTTAGGCTCATTTACTGAACATGATAGTATTTGGCTCAATTAGGCTCGTGAACCTGGAGTATATATACATTGCATCTCTTCGTCGATTTCTTTTGAATAAAACTTTCACTTTTGTTGGGCATCTAAAACACTACTTGATTGTATGCCCTGTGACTGTGAGAGTCATTATGTTCCCTTAGAATATTGATTACAAGTAGAGTGGAGAACATTAGGTCATATGAACAATTACTATGGACAATTTTTAGACAATTGAAAATGAACATTAACTAAACTCATTAGACACATCAAACGGTGGTGTGCTCTCTACACACTTTAAAGCGTAGCATCTAACATAAGCGAATAAGTTAAGATCTATCTAAATGCCCTTCCTTCCAATTAAGAAGGAAATCTAGACTAGAAAATTCCAATGATGTTACTAAACTGGCAGTAGCACAATACGCCAACTAGTTTACCTAGTCCATTGATCTTTCCATAACAGCTTGGTACAAGGCAAACTTCAAATTCCTCGACAATGATAATACATCAAAGCCGAAAAATAGATTTCCATTAGAGAAAGCTGAGTATAATAAAAGTCCTTAAACCTCCCCCTTAGCTGAGATCAATTCCCCAACTGAATCATATCACTTCTGTTAAAAGAAATTCTACGTTTGTATGCACTCAGATCTTCATACAAGGAAGACCATTGCCATATAATCAATAATCAAGCCTTTCGCCGCAGAGGATCTTCAGTGGTTACCACCTTACAAATGCTATTAACCTTATTTACTTGGGAAAAGCCAACCATGATAACTTAAGAAACTAATAAGGTTAGTAACAACAGGTAGCTAACTTTATTGATTACAGATTATTTTTTCCACGTACAAACCAAAGCCCTTCAAGGGGATCTTACTTCTTGAAATATCTGTTGATCGTTAGAAGGCAACTGATGGCCTAGCACACCCACCCAGAGCTAATGCATTCAACTACATATATATCTAGAAATACAGTCTGATGATGAAAGATTGACAACTACATAATCTATGATGATGTTTTTCCAAAGTCAACTGCTTTCCCAAAGTCCTATCGACATAGTAAAAGATAACAGATACTCCCTTCGTCTCTTTTTAAATGTCAGGAATATGTGCATTTTCAAACCCAAACATGTAGAAATGAGCACCTTAATTTGGTGTTAAAAAAATTAAAAATTATAGATAGTATTCTTTTGGGTGTTTTGAAAATGCACGTATTCCTACAGTGGACATTTAGGATGGGACGGAGGAAGTATATAAGGACAATCTGCGTCT
Source organism: Rhododendron kiyosumense (assembly GCA_019656275.1). Classification (NCBI taxonomy): domain Eukaryota; kingdom Viridiplantae; phylum Streptophyta; class Magnoliopsida; order Ericales; family Ericaceae; genus Rhododendron; species Rhododendron kiyosumense. The sequence continues at coordinate 1,391,895 of BPLS01000565.1, forward strand.
GTCTGGTTTGACTATCTTCTCCTCTCACTTACCTTTGCCTGTTTCCTTGAATTTTATTTGTTTTTCAACTGTTGTTTTGGCTACTTACAGACGAGTATAGGTTTGCTTGTTTCGGATCCAATCTTACGACAATTACTTGCTCTAGGATCATGAAGGGAAAAACAAAACATACAAGAAGGGTTAAAATGATGAGATTCGAAACAATAAGGACATAGATCGTGAGAAAGTTGAGCAACCTGTAGTTGAAACCCGTAGAGGAGGACAAAAACTAGCAGAGTCGTCAGGTTCATATGGCCGGCAGCCATTTTCCTCCCTTGAATCGAATGGACTGGAAACACGGGGGCGACTACCAAAAAGAATGGAATATACTGGCTTTATTGGTCAACTAATTTGTTAGTAGTAGTTAAAATAGTTATTGCGTGCCGCAACGTATAAGTAGAATAGCATCGCAATTACCGGGGAATTTGGGGAATTTAGGATTCCATGATCTAAATGAAAAATTATATATATGATTGGATCGAGCACCTATATGTGTGAGATTGGACTGATTTTTCTCGAGCCATCTTGAAAAAATATTTTAAATTTAATGAATGAATCTAATCATTTGTGTGGGATCCGAAGTGAGCTTTTGTACTTGAGATGAGATTAGGATTGAGATTGATAATGAGAATGGATTAGTAATGAAAAGTTTCCTCGAGCAGTCTTGAAAAAATGTTTTAAATTTAATGAATGAATCCAATTGTTTATGTGGGACCCGAAGTGAGCTTTTGTACCTTAGATAAGATTATGATTGTGATTGGTAATGAGAAGGGATTGAAATTGGTAATAAGAAATGATTTATAATGAGTATATTTGTTTGTGATAAGATTAGATGATGTGATTATTAATATCATATTTATTTGAGATAGGATTAGATGATGAGATTGAATTGATAAAAGAAATTGGTAATAAGAAACGGTTGAGATTATTGGACTACGAATATCAAGTCTCGAAAGATATTGCTAATACTTCTATGGGCCGGATTGTTCATCACATGGGACTACCAATCTAGATCAATTTTGAAAATCAAATAAAGTATTACTAAGGTGGTGTTCCACTTTATAGAAAAAGTATCTTTTGGAAAAAGAAGGTAATTTCAAACTAAAATATAATGAAAGTAAAAAATATTTGAATGTCTCCGTACCAACATATTCGCAGCCCCCCATTCTCTCCTCTCTCTCTCTCTCTCCTTCATCTTCATCCTCTCTTTTCTCCTCTCTCTCAAATTTTTCGATGGAGGAGGAGCAATGGCCAAATATTGTATCAATGGAAGGTTCAAGTCCTTCCATTGATCCAATTTTTGACCCACTTATAGGTTTGGATTTTGAAATTGAAATTGAATCAAATTCTATTGGCAACCATATGATGGCAAATAAGAAGAAAGATACTGTGATGGACATTGTATCTTGGAAACCGCGTGAGGAGGAAAGTTTTTCCGTTTACAATGGCTTCTGTTTTGTTGTTGTGGCGTCTGAGTTTACAAATATCAATTTTTTCGACATGTCTGGTCTGAATAGAATAAAATAAGTGATTTCAGTAGCTAACCACTTTAAAATATTATCATACTCGACAGTTAGTTACCGAAATTGAAATATATTTTCAGCATCTAATTACCGAAATATATGTTTCTTTGTTTTTGCTGTATGCATTTTTGACATGTAGTTACTGAAATATAATATTGTTTTCAACAGTTATTTACTGAAATGTATGTATGATTTTCGTATATAGTAGTTTGGCAGTTGTTTACTAAAAGTTGAATATATTTTCGACATGTAGTTATCGAAATATAATCTTGTTAATATAATCTTGTTTTCAACAGTTATTTACCAAAATTTTATTTTTGATTTTCGTATATATAGTTCAGTAGTTGGTTACCAAATTTTGTACATATTTTCGACATGTTGTTTCTGAAAGTGATTTAATTGTTGTTATTGTATATATACATACATGTATGTATATACTCATAAAGAGAGAGAGACTGACGAGCACTGAGGGAGAGAGAGAGAACGACACATTGAAGAGAGGTGGTGGTGCTCTGGTAGGAGTGGTGGTGGTGCGGTGTTGGCTATGGGGGTGGTGGCGGTGGCTATGGGGTTGGTAGACGGCAATGGGAGGGTGGGGGCTTGGGGTGGGAATTAAAGTGTAATTTTTGAGAGGGGAAGGGTATATTGGGAAGATCAGGTACATTTAATGGGTTATATGGATAAATTTTTTGTTTTTAAAATATTGAAAATGGGCTAGGTGGAGAAGTGGGCTAAGAAACAAAATAGAGGATTGCGAATAGTCGTCTCTTGCGTTTATAGTTGGAAAGTTTTTAGTATTTCTCATGATCTTATTACACAAAAGGGAACTTTATGCTTCTGTATAATGAATGTCATCTATTAATTTCGATAAACGAGTTCGACGACGTAGATATTTTTTTAAGGGGAAATTATATTAAGCCCTCTTAAACTATGCATCATTTACACTTTGCCACCTCAAACTATATATATATATATAGAGGAATTTTCAAGTGAGGGATCCCTCATTTTTTTAAAATGAGGGACTTTCATTTCCCGATCAAATTTTGAAAATCCAAGCCGCTCAATATGTGCAGAACGTGATTTTAAAGGTACCCGCGAGAAATCAGCAAAAAAAATGACAGGGAAGGGCTTCATCCGAGTAGTTTTTTTTGAACCGTTCAATGAAAACTGCTAGGATGAAGCCCTTCCTGGTCATTTTTTTTGCTGATTTTTCGCAGGGACCCTTAAAATCACGTTATGATCACTTTGAGCGGCTCGGATCATCGAAATTCAATTGGAAATGGTAGTCCCGCATTTTAATAAAATGAGGGATCTCTCACCGGAACCTAACTCATATAGAGGAATTATATATATATATTTTACACTTAACCAACTGGAACTACCAATGTTGGTCAGCCTACACCTTCCGTTTAGATTTTGTTAGGGTTTGGGATGAGAATTTGCATGTGCTGGTCACATGTCATCATAAGTGAGATTTTATGACATTTGTGCCCTTCTTCTTCTTCCAACCAACTGCTGTGTAAACTAAAAAACTGTTCCAACGGGTCAACCCCCAAATCGATCCTCACCAACGACGTCATTTCAAATTCTTTTGAGTTCAACGACGGTGTCTCCGCCCTCCGCTTCATCACCGAGAGACCTTGCATCAAGCGCAGATCGAGATTGGCGGTGGGGTCTTGCCTCGCCGTTGTCTACTCTTGGCTATTGCTCTTTCAATGGGGAAACCAGAGATTTGAAGAATTTGATGTTGTTGTTCGTGTCGGAGGTGCCATTAGATTCCTCCGTTGGAGCTACGCCAGGAAAATCCAGGACCATTGTAATGCTCCACCTCGAAGCACCGTCTCCACGGTCGACTGACACACGTTTGGGTATGTAACTCCATACTCCCAAAATCATCAGTATGCTTGGGTTTGTTGGAATTGTACAAAATCCCATCCTTTTTTTATGGTAGAGATTTTGTTGACACACGAGAGAGAAAGAGAGTGTGTGTGTGTGTGTCAAATTGGATTCTGTCGAGGTGAGGGTTTTGTTTTTTTCGAAGGAATAGCTATGGCGTGTATGTGTTTGTGGTGGGTTTGTAGATTGTACGAGATAAATAGTTTGGGGAAGTTAGGAATATGGAGGGATATTAAAGTAATCTATCAATTTATGTTAACGGCGTCAATACTATTCTAGATTCATGTAGTTGGAGGAGGTTAAGTGCCAAGTTTTGGACAATAAGGTGGTGAAGTGAAAAATAGGCTTAGTTGAGGGGGCTAACTGTAATTTACCCTTTTCTTAATTTCACACGGTAACGCGCAAGCAATTTTTGGTTACTTGTAAAACCAAGCAAAGATATACTGTAGTTTTGAAAGACTAAAGATATAGTTTTCGACAAATGAAACTGTTAAAATCCTTAAATACGGACATGAAAAGAATGGGACCGTGATTGTCCCTTAATCCATCCGGTAAAAGATTCATGGATGGATGTTCGGTCAATTTGGATTTTTTCCACATGTACTTTCTATGAAGTAAACGCTTTGGATTGTATTACAAGGCTCGAGATGATGCAAAATTTGAGAACACAGCATGACTATTGTGCCGCCCCACGTCCTTTTGATCACCTCCCAAGTCCTAGTTAATGATCACAAAATTACTACAGATCAATATCACGATGCTACTTAAACAAAACCATTGTGAATGGAAAACTACATCACATACTACAAGGCACAAGCACAACTCACGCCCAACTCAGCTAGTTAGCTGAGCATTTGGAGGGGGCGGGAAAATAAAACTAAATTAGCCATCCAATAATTCAACAACCAAATTGGCCTCTTGGCTAACTTACCAGTACTAGTACCTTTTCGTCTTTCCCTACCAAACATGACTAAATATGATAACATCAGAAGTTAAGGAAAACATAAATCAATCTGCGTTGAAATTGTAGTTCTCCAGTCAGGTGAATAAAATCAATTTAAATGCCTCCAGTAATCCTTTCTTGAAGTTAAAAATTAGCTATATATGAAACTTGATTACAAGTAAAATACATAAATGATAAATGAGATTTCTTGTTCTTCCATATATAGCCACAAATTCATTTACGTGGTCAACTGGATACTGCTGAGCTCAAACGGGGTCACATATCTGCTGGCAAATAGGGCCATTAATTGACCATAGAAAGCAGTGGAACCAAAATTGGATCAATCAATTAATTGACCAATGTGATCACCAGTTATGTCGACGATGAAACAGCCTCAATTGCACTGCCTAAAGGCCATGCTGCTTCAACTTGGGAATTTTGGTAGTCAACTCTCTTTACCAATGTAATCTCCTGCTCTGGATCTAGACCTGTACAAAAGAACCAGCATTCAGCTTCCAAAAGCAAAACATTAATGTGAATTCAAGAATTATGACAACATTTAACTTGACAGAAGACTAAGGTTCTGTTTGTTTCACTGTAAAACATTCTCTTGGAAACCATTTTTCTTGCTTTCAATGTTTGGCTGCGTATGATTTAGGTAAAGTTTTATGCTTGTACAACATTTTATGCCTACACATTGGGAAATGGCTTTATCTCCAAGTAAACATCCAAACTGCAGAAGACGCAATCAACATAATCAGCTTACACAAAAAGTGATTTAAATGGAGAATATTTTCCGCGTTTATATCGGAACAAACGAAGCCCAAAATGTGGGGAGCACTTACCAAACCCATCTACAAGCAATGTGAACTCGTACACAAGATCCATACACAAGTATGGCAAGTTATCCTCTTCCACATGTGGATATCTCGATTTGGCATCCTCAAAATTTGTTTCACAAGCCCGTTTAGCTTCATTCGCAAAATCCATAGGATGAACTTTGGCTGCAGGCAGATTTGGATTTACAAAGCCAGCCTACATGGGAAATAACTCTATTCAGCATTCCTTTTGCCACAACAAAAATGTTAAGTTGATTACATTCTTCAACACATCTAAAGCAAGGAATGATTAATACCTCAGCAGCCCTGTCAAAGAAAAATGAAGCGACAAATAAATTCTTCTGTCCGTCCCCACCTCCACCATTCCATATCCCGCCAAACGTGCATTTCATATGCATACATGTTGGTTCATTAACTCTGAGAATTTTAGTAGCTACTCCCCTACATTTTTCCATGCTTGAACCATAGGAAGAAGCTGATGCAGGATAAGATGCCCCTCCATAGTTGTAGCGCCCTTGAATAGAAAACATACACAAATGAACAGTGCTTTATTTTCTTTCCTACCAATACAAAGCAAATAAATTGAATAAAATTAAGAGTTATATTACACCAAGTACAATCCTCTGGTGTATGATGGTGTTTATAAACTAATATAGAACATTTTATGCCTTCAATGACATAATTTGGATGTAAGGTCAGATACTTAAGCATGTTTAAGTAGCGCATGTCCAACTAGATGTTCCAGTGGCCCATTCCACGTGACTAGGTGTGCCTAAAGGATGGGTGTGGGTGAATTTGAGTGGGTTATAAATGGGTTGGTTTCCCGTCTACAACTTAGTTAGCTAGATAATTATTACCCCTACCCTACCAACCCGACCCATTTATTTAGAGTGAGACAAACCAGCCCCTTAACCCAATTGCAGATCCATATTATATATCAACTATATGTTTATATCCGGGGAAACAAATGGTGTGGCATCAATAAGTTTTTGTATAGTGTCAGCTGTTTTGTGCGACAATAGTAAAATTTGGTGTGGTGTTACTGATTTTCACGTGGCAATGGAGGGTTTTAGTGTGCTAGTATAAATAAGGTGTGGTAATAGTGAATGTGGTGTAGCGGCCTAGCAGTAGTAGTTTGTGCTATTAATGGATAACTTATTGGGTTTGGATCCATTTAGAACTCATTCAAGATGAGTCAAATTGGATTAGGACTCATTACGAACAATCTCATAAGTGTGTTGGGTATTAGGATGCGTCATTTGGAGCAAAAATACACCTGCTTTAGGATGCGTCATTTGGAGACTTGAGAGAAAGAGCTCTGGAGGTGTAACGACAATCTTCCAAATTAAATACAATGTTATTTGTCAAGCTAAATGGAGAATTTAGCTTCTAAGTTCCAACATTTGAATTACCATCTCTCAAGGCTTTCCCCATATTTCATGTAGTGATTGGAGTTTTAACAATCATTACTGGTGACCAAAAGTGTACTTTGCTCTACTTGAGTGCTCCAAAATCAAACACCGAAAGAACAAAGTTTTATCTGCCACGTGACATTGTCATAGAAACCCATCACTTCATTTGTACAAACCCATCACTTCATTTGTACAAACCCACCAATTCATTTGTCATGATGTCTATGTCATTTGTCTACAATTTCACTTGAACATATTTATTGCTATAAACAACTACCAATATTAAGCTTTAGTATGTCTATGTACAAACATGCTATGCATCTCTACATTCACAAGAATCTCAACGAAAAGAACCACGTGCAACATGAATAGTAGTACTGTTGTCTAGACACTTCAAGCCTTACAAAATTGAAAGAATTTAGCGTACCATCATATCCAACCAAGATACACGGGTTTCCAGAGTTTCCAACCTTCAAAATCTCAGCCCGAGCGGCTAATAAACCATAGTTCAAGTAACTGAACACCAGATGTGGAAGTTGTATCAATTGAAAATGTATTTAGCAATGCTATTTTGATAAGCATTTAGACGTTACCAGAAAAACAAAAGAATTCTTCAAATAAATTCAAATACAACACTATCTGTAGACAGTGAGAAGCTTAAGCTATATAACAAAATAAGCTACGTGAACTGAAGTTTGACTGCATGATAATATAAAGGGAGTATGAGGTAATAACCATGGTCAGGAAATCATCATTTCGCTATTGCCATCTTTCATCAAAGAAGGAGAAATAAACCTGTGAACATAGAGGTAATAATCTATTCCTTTGAGATGCATTTTCTTCACATAGGTATCCTCCCCATCAGATATCCTTGGAGCATTTGCAGCATCTGTCTCTGAGATAGCATATGCCATTTGTACAGATCCACCTCCGAGGTCAACCACTCCAACTGTATCCGAGTACTTCTTACCCAAACTCCCCAATAGATAGTTTACGGTCACCTGTAGAGCCATATGCAATTTCAGACTGTCCCAATTCCCAAATATGCCTGTTCACTAGTAATGTTTGTACATGGATACATTACAATACAACAGCTAGGCCAGTGCAAAAAAACCGCGGGTCCGCCAACCCGACCCGACCCGAAGGGTTTCGGACGGGGTCGACCTTGGGGATCGGACGGGTACGGGTTCTCTTTTTATTAAAACTTGGATTTCGGTTCGGGTTTCGGTTTTGCTTCTTCCGTAACCGTCGGGTCCGACCCGACCCGACATTTGAATTACTAATATAAATTACATATAATAATAAACCCTAAGCAGTAAGCACAGCTGGCCCCTACTATAAAAAGAAAAGTGTTCTTCCATTCTTCCCACTTTTCCCCCCATTCCCCAGACGACCAAAACCAAAACCCTACCCCAAATGAAGATGCCGCACCCCACTGAGCCCACTGGCCCCACTCCGTCGCGTCCACCGTGACCCTTCGCCGGTCACCGTTTCTCTCTCTCGTCAGTCTTCTACTCGTCTCTCCCTCTCTCTCGTCAAGCTTCTCGCGTCTTGCTGTTCAACTTCACAATCATCCACAGTTCCACACTGCACAGCCCGAACTCCATAGACTCCAAACCTTCCCAATCGGTAAATCTCTCTCTCTCTCTCTCTCTCTCTCTCTCGTAGTAAAACCGAACAGGCATTTTGATTTTTGGGGGTTTTGATTTTAACAGACAATTAATTTGTGGGGGGTTTTGATTTCTTTGGGTCATGGGTTTTCACTTTTCAGTTGAGATTTGATTTATGCGTTTTGCATGTTTATGCAACATGTGTAGATTTCTGAGTTTTGATTTATTTTGTGATCACTTTTCAGGTTATGGATTCTGCTTCGGGTGATGAAGTTGAAGCTGTTATCCATGGTGGTCCTACTGTGCCCAGAAACTGTACTAAGAGAAAGGCTAAGGCTAAGGCTAAGCCTAAGCCCCCTAAGGCACGAAAGCAAGGAACTGGCAGACCGGAATCGGTAGTATGGGATCACTTCGATAAAATCGAGGCTAAAGACACTGCAGATGGGATACAACGAGGTATTTGTAAGTATTGTCGTAACGAGTATATGGCTGATCCTAAAATGCATGGAACAAGTAGCATGTTGGCTCATATTTCAATCTGCAAGAAGTACCCTTACAATAGAGAACCAAAGGGTGGTCAACAAACTTTAAGTTTTGAACCTAAAAAAGATGGAAAAGAAGGTTTTGAACTTGTTGCCACAAGTTTTTCTGCAGAATCTGCTAGAACTGCTCTTGTTGAGATGGTTATGCTTGATGAATTGTCATTTGCGTTCGTAGAAGGAGTTGGTTTTCGAAAGTTTTGCAAGGCTTTACCACCAATGTTTGAACCTATATCTCGTTATACTGTTGCTAGAGATGTCGTCAAGATTTTCAATAGAGAGAAGGCTAAGTTGATGAATGTACTACGAGGTCGTAGGGTTTCTCTCACTACGGACACATGGACATCGATTCAAAATCTAAATTATATGTGTCTAACTGCACACTTTATTGATGACGATTGGAAACTTCATAAGAGGATTTTAAACTTTTGTATTGTTGATGATCATAAGGGTGATACAATTGGTAAAAAGATTGAGGCGTGTTTGCTTGAATGGAACATTGGAGGTGTCTTTACAATAACAGTAGACAATGCTAGTTCAAATGCCACAGCTATCAGGTATTTGGTAAAGAAAACAAAGGATTGGGAGGGAACCGTCTTAGGTCATGAATATTTACATGTTCGTTGTTGTGCACATATTCTCAATCTCATTGTTAGTGATGGTTTGGAAGAGCGTGCTCCATCTATTGCTAGCATACGTGAGGTTGTGAGGTATGTAAGATCCTCCCCTAGTAGGCTTGATTCTTTTAAGAAAAGTGTCTTAAAGGAGAAAATTGAATCCAAGAAGTATTTGTGCCTCGACGTTCCGACTAGGTGGAACTCCACTTATTTAATGCTTGATGCTGCTCAAAAGTTTGAGAAAGCTTTTAACCGGTTACACGAAGAGGACTCCAATTTCAAGGCAATTTTTAAGGATGATGAGTTGAGCGAGGGAGAAGAGGAAAATGAGAATAATGGGGCATTTGAGGGAAATAGAGGAAGCGGGAGAAATAGAGGGAATGGGGAAAAGAGGAAGCCAACCAAGAAGGATTGGGGCGATTGTAGAGCGTTTGTCCATTTCTTAAGGCTTTTCTATATTGCAACAAAGAGGTTTTCTGGTTCCCTTTATGTCACTTCCGATGTTTTCTTTAAAGACATGTATGTGATTCAATTGGAAGTAGAGAAATTGCTTAAGAGCAGTGATATTCTTTTGTTTTCAATGGCATTAAGTATGAAAGAAAAGCTTGATAAGTATTGGGGAAAGGGAGACAAAATGAATTTGTTGTTGTATGTTGCTCCGGTTCTTGATCCTAGAAAGAAGCTAGACTATGTGGAGTTTTGTTTCAAAAGATTGTATGGTGAAGATATTGCTAAAGCAATGAAGGAAAAGGTGAAGAATTGTTTGATACGTTTGTTTGAGTACTATGCTAAGCATGATAAGAATAGTGTGGAAGTGCCTAATGTGCGTGAGGCTTTGGCTATGACTATTGATGATGATTTCGATGATCCCCATAAAGCTTTAGCCAGCCAATTTTCTTCTTACATGGAGCAACAATATTCCATTTCATCCAAGTCTGAGGTGGATAAGTACTTAACTGAAAGTTGTGAAGCAGAAGATGATGATTCAAAGTTTTGCATTTTGATGTGGTGGAAGAACAATTCTGTGAGGTATAATGTGTTGTCTCAAGTGGCTCGTGATGTGTTAGCATTTCCCGTCTCTACAGTTGCATCCGAGTCAGCTTTTAGCACCGGAGGACGCATACTTGATCCTTTTCGCAGCTCACTTTCTCCCGCAATGGTAGAGATGCTTGTATGTGGACAAAATTGGCTTCGAAACGATGTCCCCATTTCTCTTCGTAAGGCAATGGATGACATTGAGCAATATGAATCCTACGAGTCAGGTAATTACTTTAAAAT
>BPLS01000566.1:0-66133 GCA_019656275.1 Rhododendron kiyosumense
GGAACCAAGGTTTACGTATTCTGTTGTTGTAGATTTTAGAGATGAACCCAGAGGATGAGGCTGAGGAAGATGGGGCAAACATTGATCTTGACTCTCAAAGGAAGGGTAAATGTGTTGTGTTGAAGACATCTACACGCCAGGTAAACCATCATGTTTCTCACGTGTTGGCAGATTTTATGGTTACAGTGGTTGAGAGTTACAAATTTAAAGCATATCTTTTTCTCTTGTTTTGTTTGAGCTATATGCCTCTTCATTCCTTTCGAGTCCCTCCCCTCTCTTTTTCCTCCTACTGTGGTGGTAGAGACACCTCATTCTAGACTTTTTGATGTATGTAAGGTGGTGTGGGAGTGGGAGATTACATTTTAGGTGGCTGTGTGAGTACTAGTATTGATTTCTTTGAGGTCTTCTACAGCTCAAATTGTTTTTAGGTGTGAATTAGGATGCATGATAGCCTCCAGTTTTACAATTTTTGAGGGCTATAGTTCCTTCCAGTAAGATGGTCTTTGTGTGGGACGCAACTAGTGGGAAAATCCCTTAGCAGTGGTGCTATATGTGCAAGGAGGCCAAGTTTAGACATCTTGTCATCCTTCATCAAGTGGCTGGAACATGTGGTTCTTTGGAGTTTCTAGGCTAGTCATCCGATTTGCAGCAGTTGTGTTACACAATTGGTTGAAGGAGAAGGTGGTGTTGGAAACTCATCATTTGGTCTGGTGTGATTGAAGGCCACAGGAATAAATCAACTTAATTGAGAATTCTTTGATTTTGTTAGCATGGGTTAGTGTGAGAACCCACTAGGAAGTTGTAGTCCCACATTGGGGATTCAATGAAAGTTGAGGTAGTATATAAGGAAACATGAGCAGTTACGTGAGGTTAACTCTTTGAGCCATGTGGTTAGGCTAAAGGTAAGCAGGTTAGGTGGCGCGAGTCGTTACAAGTGGTATCGTTACAAGTAGTATCAGAGCTTGCACCAACCGGAAGTATAGGGTGGGTCCTGCAAGGAGATGTGCTTGGGTGGGCCCGACAAGTGAAGAGCTTGGGTGCTTGTTGTGCTTGGGTGGGTCCCACATGAGATGAGCTTAAGGAGCTTAACGTGCTTAAGCGGGTACTTGGCTCAGATCGCTTGGTGGGTGGAAGTGATGGACCATGGGGCGCAACGAGGATGTTGTGATCCTAAGTGGGTGAGATTGTGAGAACCCACTAGGAAGTTGTAGTCCCACATTGGGGATTCAATGAAAGTTGAGGTAGTATACAAGGAAACGCAAGTAGTTACTGTATAACTTGAGGTTAACCTCTTGAGTCACGTGGTTAGGCTAAGTTTAAGCAGGTCAGCTGGCGCGTGTCGTTCCAGTAAGCCTGAGCGTTTAGGATTGTTTTATTGAATGGATCTCTAGGAGGTTATCCATTTGCACGATTCGTTCTAGTTTTTAATTGCATTTTGTATGTGTAGTTTTGTAAATATTTTGTAGTTTTTTGGTGTGCTTAGTTTGCTTGGATTGCTGCTCGGTTGTGCCTTCCTAATCAATTATGTATCAACAAAAGCATCATATTTTCTGAACACTGATTATGTGATGCTATCTGTAAATCATTCCAAGTGTGGTGTTTTTTCCTTCTTATAATGTTAGAATGCTGGTTAGTTTATGTTGGATGTTGATGATGATATTAAATCTTGATGGCTTTTAATTATTGCCTAACACCTGTTGTTCGTAAAGCTTGTTGATGTGCATGTCTTCTCCTATCTGGAAATCTAAATCCTAGTTGAAGCACCATTTAACATGTCTCGACTGCAGACTATATTCCTGCCTGTGGTTGGACTTGTCGATCCTGATAAGCTAAAGCCTGGGGATTTGGTTGGGGTGAACAAAGATAGTTACTTGATCTTGGATACCCTTCCTTCTGAGTATGATTCTCGAGTTAAGGCCATGGAGGTTGATGAAAAACCAACTGAAGACTACAATGACATTGGAGGGCTTGAGAAACAGGTAAGATTTTATTTAGACACACTTTACTTAGATCTTAGATTGCTATGTATGGGCTTCTCACTTGGACTCGTGTACAATTGCAACAGATCCAAGAACTAGTTGAGGCTATTGTTTTGCCCATGACACACAAAGAACGGTTTCAGAAATTAGGGATTCGCCCACCCAAAGGAGTGCTTTTGTATGGACCTCCTGGAACTGGGAAAACTCTAATGGCCCGTGCATGTGCAGCCCAAACTAATGCTACTTTCTTGAAGCTAGCAGGCCCCCAGCTCGTTCAGGTATGTTTTTTGTTCAGCCCATTCTTATCTGCTACAAGGAAACATGTTACTTGAGATTTGTGGCTTCTCAAGTTTTTGTTCAACATTACATTGTTATATTAAAAGGACAGTTTTTTATGTAGCCGACCCCAATTGATTGGGACGCAAGGCTCGGTTTGGTACAATTTATGTTAGTTTATGAAGTCCAAATACCTCACTGGAGATCACATACCGTTGTTGGATGTTGATACTCATATCAGAAGTCCTCGTTTTTTTCCTCAATTCTTGACTTTGGACACTCTAGGACATCCCAGGACACAAAAAGACACGCTTGGGGTTTGAATAGTGGGCTCTTGTTAAAGCTTGGGAAAGGCATGATGGTTGATAGGTTGCTATGACACCTGTGAATGGTGACACAGTTTTCATCAGGACAGTTTTTCGACTGATGTAATGACTTGTGAAAGAAAGCATATGGTACTTTTATATCTAGAGACTTGTTACCTTCCATGAGTCCCTTCCATGACTCATGGAAGGACCATGACCTTTTTATACACCCAGTTGGTTATATAACTATCCGAATCTGTATTTATACTGTGTCACTAACGTGGCATGTCCTCCATGTTGTTGGATTTTTTTTCCCATCTCGGGAGTGCTGGTGTCATATGGTGCGTCCTTGTCCATGCTTCAAATATATGATGTAGTTTTGATGCACTAAGAAAAAAAAACATCAGTTGTTTATTTCACTGAAGCCGTAGCCCAGACTCGGTTTCCCACTCTATATATTTTACGGGAAGTAGACTATGAATCTGGAGATTTTCCTGTCTCAATATATTTGCTTTGGCACGTTTGATTAGATACATTGTGTTACTGCCTTCTTGTCTTCATAAGTTGATGGATCAAGTATTTTCGTTCCTAGGTCCTTTGAAATGATTACTCAAGCATTATAAAGGAAGATGCTTTTAGCAATTACATATGATATTTATTGTTTGTTTTCTTTCATTTGACTAAAGAAAGCTTGTCCTTGAGGTAATTTCCACTTAATATGATTTGATTATGTAGTTTAATGACAAATCTAATGGAGTTAAGCTAGCGCCATTTGTCAAAGTCTCTGTAATTTAGTAACTAAGATTCATTATTTCACTCAAACGATTCAAGAACGAGAGAAAGAACTAATGCTGTCTTCAAGTATTTCAATTGACATAAAGTTATTATGCATGTAGATGTTTATTGGTGATGGAGCAAAACTTGTCCGTGATGCTTTTCAACTTGCAAAAGAGAAATCTCCTTGCATCATCTTCATAGATGAAATTGATGCCATTGGCACAAAGCGTTTTGACAGGTAAACCATATTTTTTGTTTCACGTGTGGCTTGCATGAATTGTGTTTGTGTTTTCGATTTATTTAATCTCAGGTTATAGTTGTAACTGTATAGAGCCTCACTTCTTTTCTCCCTTCTTTGTTAAATCTCGTGTTGCAGTGAAGTTAGTGGGGATAGGGAAGTTCAACGAACAATGTTAGAGTTGCTTAATCAGCTTGATGGTTTTAGCAGCGATGACAGCATAAAGGTTTCTCTCTCTTGCATTCGATTTATTACAGGTTCTGTTTAATGGTCATTCTGAGGCAACACTTGGCTTCTGGCTTTTGCTGCTGCCCTGATGATTTTTCTAGTAGCATGGCTAAAGGCATTTTTTATACATTTTATGAATGTCTTATTTTTTCTTCCTTGGTTTGGGTACTTTTTTTAACTACAGGTGATAGCAGCGACCAATAGAGCTGATATTTTAGATCCTGCGCTGATGCGTTCTGGTCGATTGGATCGTAAAATTGAATTTCCACATCCCACTGAAGAAGCCAGAGCAAGAATCTTGCAGGTGCTTACAATCTTCCTTTCTTAACTTCAATGTTTAAACTCTATATTCTTAGTTTTCATGTGGGGGGATTCCGGCTGAATCATTTGCATTGGAACTATAGATCCACTCCAGAAAGATGAATGTTCACCCAGATGTCAACTTTGAAGAGCTAGCACGGTCAACTGATGATTTCAACGGGGCACAACTGAAAGCTGTTTGTGTAGAGGCCGGCATGCTAGCTCTTCGACGCGATGCCACCGAGGTCCCCTCTCTCTCTCTCTCTCTCTTTCTCTCTCTCTCTCTTTGATTTTGCGCCCTCACACCCAGTCAAGCAAGCTTATTGACAATTGAGTAGAAGGCTCAATATGTGAGAATTTAAAGGATAGATTTGATAGCTAGGACATTAAGAAAACTGATGACATCACTTACGATTTATCACATGCATGTTTGCTCGGTCATAGGTTTTTTTTGGTTGGGAGTTTAGTTTTGATGGTGGGTGGAGAGAGAAATAGAGTAATGAATGAAGATAGGGGTAATGATTGGAGACTGAGAGAGATAGATAGAGATGAGAAAGTAGTAATTGGAGAAATAGGGTAATGATTGGAGAAAAAAATACGGTAATGATTGAAAACTAAACTAAAACTAAAACTAAAAGGTTAACCAAACAAAGCTATCATTATCGTTGTTTATGAATCTTTCATGCCTTTGATAAGGCTGCACTAGGCTCCCTCTAGTGTGAGTTCTGGGGGGCGAAAGATGTATGAAACGATGCCCCCATTTGGTGGAGGGGCTGTTTCCGGTAGACAAACAAATGAGATGTTTCGTTGTTAGGGGAATCAAAAGTAGTGAAAACTGATTTATGCAGTTGCATGTTTGGAAATTTATGTTAGGACTAGCAACCGCTGATAAAAGCTATGGCCTGACTTTTTCTTTCCCTCCAGGTGAACCATGAAGACTTCAATGAAGGTATCATCCAAGTTCAGGCTAAGAAGAAAGCAAGCCTAAATTACTATGCTTAGGTTTGGCTTATTGAGAAAATCATCAACCTTAAAAACACCATGCTAGTGCATGAAGCCACTGGTTTACTTTGATTTTCAATTATGATGCGCAAAAACTTCTCAAGTGAAGATTTGCCTTTTGTGTGGTTTTGTATTTATGTTTATTATAGAAGCAGTGGAACTGTGTTCAGAATTATGGTATCTTGTTCTTCCCTTGTTACCAAGAAAGTTAAACTTTTTAATTTGCTTCCCTCTTGGCTCCTGTCTTATTAGTTTCTGGTTTTTACTCTCTTTGCGTTTGTCCCTCGTTTCTCCTTTTAATCCTCTCTTCCCAATTAGGCCTATTTTGGCTTAGCAAGCCGTTCGGATTTTTTTGGTCTTTATTCAAACAAAAAAAAAATTTGCATTTGTTGGTTTTGCATCAATTTTTTTGTGAATTATTGGTTCGTCTCTACCGGAGGAACTAATAAGTGAAACAATTATATTTGAAATTATTTTTTAATAAGGAAAAAATAATCCAAAATAGACTGATTTTTGGATTAGTTTTTGTCTTTATCTCAAAATATTAGTTTTACATAATTTGTTACCTTTTCAATTTCTGTTGTTGAGACGAACTAATAATCTAAAAAAAATTAAATTGATGTAAAAATCAACAAATGCATTTTGTTTTGTTTTGTTTTGAATGAAGACAAAATAGTTCATATTGCTTATTAAGCTGAAATAGTTAGTAACTTACTACCTTAGTATTCCAAATTTCCAATGCACCATCATGTTTGTTTTGAAATTTTGGTTTTGGGATTTTGGGAATGAGTGAAGTGAGATAGATTGAGAAATGAGAGTAATCATTGAGATGAAATTTATTAGGAATTGGACGCAAAGAGAGAATCCCAAAACGAACATGGAAACTGTTTGAAGGATTACTTGTGAGGCTTCAAGTTGAAGCAAAGCAAGGAAGTTGGTTAGCAGGTAAAGTAGGCATACCTGTTTAATAAGGAATCCTGAATGTAACACAACTCTCTCTCTCTCTCTCTCTCTCCAGGGCGCTGAAAATTTCTTAGATCATCTCCGGTGGAATAGCTAAACTTAGATGGCTGTATAGAATTAGCAACGAAAAGGTCAAGACTCTGTCCGTTCAACTAGCAACAACATATATCATTTTGTTGCAAATCCACAATATTTTTAGCCAAGAAAATTGCTTTCTTTCAAACTACCACAGATACGATTACAATATATAAATTGAAGGGCTAAATCTCTTTATGTCCACAAAAGGTTTAGTTAAAACTGTTCTTTGTTTTCCGGAAATGTCAAGCAATGGATTCAATATCCATGCAAATCACTCCAACAGTCGAAAACAGTTTTTTAAATCTAAAAATTGGGCCACAAAATTTAATGAGTGCATAACTAAGTGGTCAATTCGATAGGGTGAGTTATTGAGTGATAAGCTAATGACCTAAATTATCTAGTCCATTGGAGCTTGTTTTTGCACATTCACTAGCTAAAATTTTAGCTATTCACACTATTGAGTGCTTTATAGGATTCAATGATCCATTGAAGATGCTCTAAACGTTTGATCCTTGATTGGTTATATTCTTTTATTTTGGGACCGGTAGGTAAATTCATAATTGCAACCAAGAGGCAAGGTGGAAAAGGTGTAATTTCCAATGAGGAAAAAATCAGTCTCGGTCCGTTCTCATTATAGAATTGAATGATTAATTTGCCAGACCAATTAAAAAAATTGAAGTTCCATAGTAAAATGAAAAAAATTGGAGTATCAAGAGCTAAAGTGAAAAATTAATAACAATTCAGAGCACCAAATGCAATTTATCCTGAAATTAAAGATCGTACGAGTGTGATAATTTATTAGTCTAAGTGTCTAACAAAAGGTTTTTGTATTCATAAATGGCAAGAGTTTGATAAAAGAAAACAATTATTTAGCCTTGCATTATCTAGTGCTGCTCCATTTAATTTCTATTAACCTCTTAGCGTTACAATAATTTTTCTCTATTTGTTAACCATTTTTGCCAATGCATCACTAAATTTAGAAGATACGCAGTTGCATGCATGGATGACTTTTTGTAATGAATGAGGAGAGCTCATCAACATTTTCTTAAATTCTCACATGACTTTGTCGATCTATCCATTGCGGAGATATAAAATTTGTTGTTCGTGGATTTGGTCGTACCATGCTAGACAATTATGTGAGGTCTAGAATTAAATCCCAAATCCATACAAATGCATAAAACACCTTAGCATCTCCAAAAGAATCCTCAAACGTCAAAAGTTATCTACTATTTTTTTTTTTTTTTTTTTTATGATTTTAGTCAATTTATTATACTTTAACAGATACCTTGAACATCACCTCATCCTTCAAAATTACTTCTAGTTATTCAAAAACGAACGTTTGCTAGCATCTTTCAAACTTCAAAGGAATATTACTTTGTTTATTGACTATATTACCTTTTCTGTTGTCTTTCTAGTTTAGATTTTGAAAATTTGATTTTTACACTTCCCTTTTATCCAAACACATTCCTTTTTGTTTTTTTTTTTGTAGTGATATGAAATTACATGATTACCCTTTTCATGTATGAAGGGAAAAATGTATGAATGGTAGTAGTTTTGTAATTCTACAAGAATGAAGACAAAAAATGGAGCGCACTTGGACAAAAGGAGACTATGAAAATCAATTTTCTAAATTTTATCTTATATAAATATGACATAATTTTATATTGTCAAATACTAATTCAAGGGTCATATTTGGAGCACTCTATAAAATGAGTAAATTTAGTGACTTCTATAGAGGTTTCTGACAAATGCAAAGACTTTTCTTGAGATTTCTGATATGTCATTGTTCTTCCTTATTTTGCTGACATAATCAAGATTTCCCCTGCTTTCGTGCATAATTTTTAAATTTTTTGACTCCCAATTCGAGATCTCAATTAGTTTTTTAATTCGGTGTCAAGAAACTTGAAAAATTATGCACGAAAGTATATGTCCCGTAACTTTTCAGAAAAAAAAAATCATAATGTTTTCACTAGGAATCATAATATTTCGGTGCATTTGATGGAGTAACATTTATACTAAAAACTCGTTACTTTTCAAAATAGAATTCAAGGGCTGTTGATCAGGATACTAATTTTTTGTGGATGATGTTAACTTCGGCAATCGAATGACCAAAACAACCTTGTAATAAAGTGGGCTTGTGGGGCCCACTATAAGTTAAGCACAGCAACCCCTGCTATGATACAAAACACAACCTTTTGGCTGTGTTTGTTTTGCATTTTAGGGTATTTTAGTTTTGGTAGTAGGTGGAAAGAGAAATAGTTTAATGATTGGAAACATGAGTAGAGAGAGATGATAAAGTAATAATTGGAGAAATAAGATAATGATTCGAAAGAGAAATAGAGTAATAATTAGAAAATAAAACTAAAATGTGAAAGGAAGAAGGCCTTTGCATTTCCCTGCCCCTCTCTGTTTGGATTGTTTCCAATGGCATTTTCCCCATCAATAAAAAAAGGTATCCTGATCAACGAGTTCTCCCACCCCATTTTGTGAATTCACTCCCACTCATGAAACAGAAATTAAGTGAAGAAATCAACCCAAGTTCGTTCAAAAGTCAAAACCCCTTCTCCAAAACTAGAAAACCCGTTGGATGCTTGTAGCGGTTTGGAGTTGGTGGTTGGTTTTGGAAACGGGTGAGCCCATTTTACTTCAACCTTACAACACCCCTTCTCTAAGACTTCTATTTCTCCCTCCCACCATGATTAGGGTCTCTTCTGCTTTCTTTCTACATATTTTTTTTTTTCCCGAAAAGAAGTACTATAATTTCAAACTCAAATATAAAGAAAATAAAAAATAATTTTTTGATTTTTTTTGTATTATTTAAAAGATCTCAATGAGATCTATCAAACAAGATCCATATTGATAGAAAAATTATTTGCGTAAATACATAATTTTTAAACTTAAAATTACATTCTTTTTTAAAAAGTTTCTTTTCAAAGAAAGTGGAACACCCCCTTATAACTCATCCAATTGAAAAACGCTTAAAAAGTAGTATTAGTAATAAACTAATTAATAATATCCTTGACTGCAACGGAAGAAAATTGTAATGATTTCTAAAATTATTCAAAAGCCCTGGGGCACCGCTCAATCACACATTTCTGTGGAGCATTGAATAATCTCTTGGAGCATTGCCAAGTGGCACCCCAAGAGCACTGAATAATCTCTCGGTCTTATTGATCAATCAATAATTCAAGTTCATTGATAATCGAATTCATTGTGCTTATGGTTGGGTACTAATATAGTCGGTTCTGAGCTAAAGTAAGTGTTGCAGTTGTTTTAGGCCTCCAAAAAATTCTGAATTATTAGAGCCTCTTCTACTTTTTTATCTCTTATTATAGTCCAATAAAAGAGGCTCTATTTTTAATTTTCACTTTAAACCCCCAAAAGTAAGAGCCAGCTTTGACCGTACTATCAGCAACTGGGCTATATAAACACATAAATTCCAAATTGATATATGACTATCTACATAATACGCTTGTAATTTCTCTATCTATAATTAAGCAATATATTGGCTTTTTCACGTGGAAAATTCCATATATTTTCATGGTGACATCAGTTGTGCCGACTTACGGCCATAACCCCGACTCAACCAAAATCAAAATTAGTAACGTATGTAGGTGGTTGAAATTTTTAATACGCCATGAATAATAATTATGTAAAAACATATCATTTGAAGGGAAACGTTTATTTTGACAACGGTATCCATTCCTCCCCCAATGTGGCATCTGCCACCTGTTGGTGTAATAAAACTCAATGTTGATGGCACTATAGGTAGGAACAGTGGTCTTGCTGGTGTTGGTATTGTGGCACGCGATCACTCCGGCCTTATCTTGGGAATGGTATCCATTCAATTCCTTTTCACGGTTTACCTTTTCATGGTTTATTCTCCCTGAGAATGGCTGAAGCATTTGGTTTTCGGTAAGCTCTGGTTATCGCTGCGAATAAGGGTTTCTCAAGTATTATTATTGAAGGTGATTCAGTTCAGGTTGTTCAAGCACTTACTCAAGAAGGAAAATTATTCTCCGATTGTAGCTCTATCCTTTCAGATTGTCTAGAGCTTCTTCCTTTTATTTTCCTCTTGTGTTTTTAAACATGTTAATTGCTCTTGCAATAGGGTATCCCATTCATTGGCTAAACAATCCCTAGTAGGTGCTAGGTTAGAGAATTTGGGGGGGGGGGGGGGGTGGTGGTGGTGGTGGTGTGTGTGTGTGTGTATTTCCTGTCCCTCACCATTTGGCTAGCCTTGCTCTTGCCGATGTTAGGTCTTCGGACCCTATTTCTTATGAATAATATCCTACTCTGTTTCCGGGGAAAAAGAAGAAGAAGGGAAACGTTTATGATCAGGGGGAAGGCTTAAGTGAAAGGTAAGAGCAAGTTTACCAGTACTTAGTTAAAAATACTTATGAACAGTGCATATTTTTCATTTTACTTACTCATATTTCTTTCAACATTACACCAACACTATCTATTTAACCTACTCTCTATTAAAATACTCATTTTTTCAATCTTTTCCTTTATTCTATTATTATAATATGAGAGAGAGGGGGAAAGGGAGAGGTAGATAGAGAGAATTAAATAATCAAACAAATGGGATTCCGGATGAACAGTTGTTCGGTATTAATACCTAACCAATTCTTCAAAGCTATTTTACCTCACTTTTTACCTATTCTACTTCAACTTGTTTTTTCTGTTCTCCTTTGGTAAAATAGCTAAAATGGCCATTTTACATCATCTGATAAACTTGTTCTAATGGGATGGTTTGGTAATCGGGCTAATATTGGAGTTTGGCTGTGGAAGTATTAGATGAGGAAAACGTTGGCAGTATGTTATTTACAGTACCTTCTTGATATCAGCATAAGTTTCCGTCAGGTTCTCAAGCGGGGCAGGGTTTTCATGATAATGACAATGAATGAAAGTAAAGGAGAACGGTGACATTTCCCCCAGACCGGACCCCACCCCCTCCTTTCCCGTTTTAACCCACCCCTACCCCCTTCCCCTAATTCTATTTTAATTCTTTATTTGTTTACTTATTTTATTTATTTACTTAATTTCATATCTTTATTTATTTAAGCACCACTCTTTAATTTTAATTTGGTTAACTCAAATTCTATTTTCAATTAAAATTGACTTTATACTTAACTTAATAAATTTATATTATTTTAATTAGTTAATTAATTTGTCTTAACAATGAATAATAAAAATAACTTCTAATCAACAATAATAAATTTAAACAAAATTTCATTTTATTATAATTGAGTACATATTGTCAAAACATGAAAATACATAAAAACACATTCAAATCAATATTTCCTCCAAATTCTGTTCTCGGCGTGCTTATACCCATTACTTTGTACGACAATTGCTATGTGTTCCATAACTAGCAGTCCGTCCTTTAGCTTCGTTCGATGCATGCTCCTCCCACCATATTGGGATGGATGGTACAGGGTAATGAGGTTTTAAGAAAACTTGCACGAAGTGATGGTCAACAAGGGCAATAGCAATTTCCCTGCAATCTTCGACTGGAGCTGGAGGGGACCTCGATGACAAGTGAGTAAAACAATCGAAAACATTCTCCTCAAATGTATGCAGTACAAGGTTGTACCTTGTTGCGATGACAACTCCCAAAGTCATAGCCTCCATCCAATGTGCTTCCGGTGCCTTAGGCTCGAAGCAATCCAGTAAGTGTAGTAGATGGTTTGCCCAATCATATGCTTGAGAAATCACACTGTATAGATAATAATTTTGTTGAATCTCTTCAATAAGCTCCTCTCGTACTCGATTCTAATCATTTTCACTATACCCGATTTGTGCAGCTATCGCCCTGAATCCACAATGACCATTACCAAGCACGTCAATTTTGTGGGAAATATAACGCTGATAAGCCTGAGGTAATCGCCGAATGTAGCGATTAGGGATGGGTGGAACTGTAGATTGAGTGTTGCTAACCCCTGACCCCCTCCCACGTCTCCCTTTCTGTAATACCCCTAGTCCTTAATAGTGCTTAAAGTTAATTATGTGTTATGCTTGGGCTAATTGGGTGAGTTAAATACTTCTCTTACATGCTTAATAAGTTTGGAACATAAGTTGGCATACAGACACACACACACACTCAATAACTTTGCTATTAGTCTAGCGACACAAAACAGAGTTTCTACGTTCTTCTTTTCTTGTTCCTATCTACCACCGTTTTGAGAGAGAGAGAGAGAGAGAGAGAGAGAGAGAGAGACGACTGGAACAAGAAAGAAGAAGAAGAAGGGAAAATTAGGGAAAACCTTATTTGCCTTGGATTGAAGCCCTAACTTGGTAAATCATGTTCTTCACACTTGAATTTGTATTTCTTGACTTCAATATTATGCTTTGCTTGCTGAATTCCTGCTCTAGATGTTTGGTTTAAGTTGAATTTGAGTTTTAGGGTTATACTCTTAAAGAACTCAAGAACCTAACTTGAAATCCCTTGGATTGAGTGTTTAAAACCTATTTTGATGCATGGATTTGATGTTCTTGAAGTAGCTCCTTAATATATCTGTGGGCTACCCGACCGGCGCGCGGGCCCGAAGAGAGTCGCCACCCAAATTTTTGAGATGGTTGATCCGAGAAACCGAGAGTGCGTTTGAAAAGAAAAGGCCTTTTGGTCTTAGCGAAAAACCTTGAGACTGTGGATTCGGGAGCCACGTTACGAATGGGGAAGGTTTTCGTTGAGGAAAATGCACCCCATTCGCCTGGTAAAACCGGTCTTTACTAGACTCTTTCAAAAAGGGGGAAACTTAAAGTATCTTTTGAAAAATCAAACTTTCTAACAAACAAATAAAGGGGAAAGGGACATGGGTGATAAATCACATTGACGTGCACGTGGTGTGAACTGTACAGCGATGACAAGAATGATGCAGAATGAAAGGAGTTTCCAACAGAAACTGTCTAGGTCGCAGTGTCCTTCTGCATGGCATTTTATAATACCGCGCACGGTCTTACAGAATGCCGTGCGAGGTATCCTCCTTACTTTCAGGCCTTTGTAAAATTTCAGAATACCGCGCGGCGTCTTAAATACGACGCACGGGCTTTCTAACTAGTATCAGACAGTGTTTTTACCACTGGACGATTCTAAAAAGGTACCATTCTTTTTAGCCATGGACTTAACCAACTTTTAAACTCTTGATCATTCAGAATGACCGAAGAAACTTTATTTTCTAAAGCCAAGCGTAGCTTGTAGACATGGTCCTTTTCTCTTGAGTGGAGGGTTGTATTTATAGGCAAATGCCAAGGATTTTGAATTTCAAATGGTGTAGGTATTTTTTGGGCGGGCCAGAAGTGCCTTTTCGATTGAGCTAGCTTGTAGCAGTGGCTCAAGTGGGCGTGGCCGACAGCTAGCTGAGTCAGTCAGAACTTTATCCAAAATGCCATGCGGTTGACCTCATGACCTCGTGCGGCGTATCGAAATCTGTTATGCCGTGTGGTGTAGAGGTGTGCCATACGGTACTAAGGGTCCAGTTCTGGGCTTTTTGGTTTGTTTTGGGCGAGTCCCATATCCAACCTCTCGAAGGTATTGTTTCCTTTGTTTCATCATTGGGATATTTAAAGCACTTTCGAGGTCCGGATTGGGGTGTCTACAGTAGTCCCTCTTTAACGTAACTCGGACACCATTATTTGGTACGAGTGACGCTTAAAGAATAGCCATCCCAATCTGTTGCTCCAAGGTCTTTAAATGGAGACAAAATGCATGAAAAATAGAAATGCGAGCAAATGTCGTTGGTGGTCGCGCCCATGGGGTTACCTACGTACTCCATTGCAGGGATCAGACCAGCGTAGTTCGATTGGGACAATGCCAATGAAATGAGTCTCGGAGGACGAATGTAGTAAACTTTGAGTAGATCGAGTGCTGGAGGTGTTGAGTGTTTATGACCTAAGTGCGAATGACTGTGTGTGTGAGACGTGCCTTCGGGAGGTTAATTTGAGATGAGACGAGCCCTCGGAGGGCGAAAATAGCGAGATGAGCCTTCGGGAGGTTAATTTGAGATGAGATGAGCCCTCGGAGGGCAAAAATAGCGAGACGTGCCTTTGGAGGTTAATTTGAGACGAGACGAGCCCTCGGAGGGTGAAAATAGCGAGACGTGCCTTCGGGATGTTAATTTGAGACGAGACGAGCCCTCGGAGGGCGAAAATAGCAAGAGGTGCCTTTGGGAGGTTAATTTGAGACGAGGAGAGCCCTCGGAGGGCAAAAATAGCTAGACGTGCCTTCGGGAGGTTAATTTGAGACGAGATGAGCCCTCAGAGGGCGAAAATAGCGAGACGTGCCTTCGGGAGGTTAATTTGAGATGAGACGAGCCCTCAGAGGGCGAAAATAGTGAGAGGTGCATTCGGGAGGTTAATTTGAGACAAGACGAGCCCTCGGAGGGCAAAAATAGCTAGACGTGCCTTCGGGAGGTTAATTTGAGACGAGATGAGCCCTCGGAGGGCAAAAATAGCGAGACGTGCCTTTGAGAGGTTAATTTGAGACGAGATGAGCCCTCGGA
The DNA here is from genome assembly GCA_019656275.1 of Rhododendron kiyosumense. Taxonomy (NCBI): domain Eukaryota; kingdom Viridiplantae; phylum Streptophyta; class Magnoliopsida; order Ericales; family Ericaceae; genus Rhododendron; species Rhododendron kiyosumense. The sequence continues at coordinate 14,651 of BPLS01000566.1, forward strand.
GGGCGAAAATAGTGAGAGGTGCCTTCGGGAGGTTAATTTGAGATGAGACGAGCCCTCAGAGAGCAAAAATAGTGAGACGTGCCTTTGGGAGGTTAATTTGAGATGAGACGAGCCCTCGGAGGGCGAAAATAGTGAGAGAATGCGAATATGGCGTGTCCTTGGGGGACGAGAGACCCCAGCACATCGTTCTAAATAGACTTGTCTGCAGGACGACTGGAATATTTGATTCTCAAGGGGATTTTGGTGGCTGGTTTGAACAATTTTCGAGGAAAAGATCTTATCGATGTAAAGTCAAAACGCCGCGCGGCTTAGCGGTGTGTCGCACGGCATTTCAATTTCCCATGCAACTCTTTGATTTTCGAGAATAGTCGGTTGGTTTAAGGGTGCCTATTAATGCAAGCGTGCCCTTTCGATGATTGGAGTCTCTTTAAAAAGCATGGTGGTGCCTCATTCTATGCACCACCACCAAAAATCTCTTAATCCTCTTCATCTTCTTCCAACAACTCACGAGTTTCAAAGGCTAGAATGGCTAACGGCGACTTGGCTACAAGGGTAATCTCCATCGAGGTTGAAATGGCCTTCTACTGAGAGGAGATTGAGGAACTCAACCGACAAATTGCGAGGTTGATTTCAACGATCTGTACCCTCCGTCGTGTGGTGTCGAACCTCCAAGATGTCGCATTCGATTAGTTGGATGACAAGAACGACCTTAAGTTTGCGCCGGAGCACGAGTCTGATGAGTCCGCGGAGGACTCGGAGGGGAATCCGAACGGTTCTGACGACCATTCGGATGGCGCGGATGATGCTTTCGAGGGAGGAAGCGACTGAGGACGAGAAAGGGGAAAAAGGAGGGGGGCAGTAGGATTTTTCATTTTGTTGTTTTTGTTTTTCTTTCCCCCTTTTTTTTTTTTTGAATGTAATGAAAATTCCGAGGAAATCCCGGTTTGATCAATGGAATGAAAGCCCCTTCTTTCTTATTCACTCATGTCTACTTTGTGTTTCTTTTGTAAATTCGAGTGACTGTGTTGATTGTGTTCTCGAACGACCAGCATCTGTTTGGAATTCGAACTGTTGAAATAGCCTGGAATGCCGTGCGTTGCTCACGGGGAGTCGCACGGTATTATAAGACGAAGTGCTATGCCGCGTGGTCTAGACAAAATGCCGTGCGGCGCTATAGGCTATGAACCCGGTCCAGTTTTAATTCCAAACGGACCGGTTTGCGGGGGATATATATATACGGGTGAGGCGTACACAGTACGCCCCACTGTTTCGAACTTTCCACTCTCTTTCTCTCGTTCTCTCTGCTCTCTCTCTCTCTCTCCCAACGTCTCTCTCTCTGTGTCTCGACTCCCCCCCTCTCTCTCTCTCTCTTTCGACTCCCCCTTTCTCTCTCTGTACTCTTTCTCTCTCCCTCTTGACTCCCCCTCCTCTCTCTCGGTACTCTTTCTCTCTCTCTCTCGGTACTCTTTCTCTCTCTCTCTCTCTCTCCTTCATGGATGACATTGGCGTGCCCGGTGGTGATCAACCATCGAGGGTTGAGGCTACGTCACCCTTGGTCCCCCCGGAGAGCGACAAGGGGATCGGGGAGGTTTCGGAGACCCCGAGGTTTTCAGTCCAGGCGGCTACGGCCGAGGAGGCCGCGGCCTCGGCTATGATGGCAGCTGGTAGTAGTGACGGTGGAGTGGTGTTGGCCGGTTATGGCCAGGGCGTGGAGAGCTTGGGTGCGGTGGAGTTAGGGGGTAAGGACGTGGCCATGGGCAAGTCGAGGGTCGTTGGTGTTTTAGAGGAGCGGACCACGGAGGAGGAGACGGAGGCTTCTTTTGCGAGAGAGCCTCGAGTTGACTTAAGGAAGGCCCCCGTCGTTGATGAGGAGTTGGCAGAGGAGCAGGAGGTACCTGCCATGTTTGTGGGTAGTGGTGTAGGTGCGGGGTCGTCGCGGCCCATTGGGATGGGGGACTACTTGGAGGGGGCTTCCCTCGAGGACTTGGTTGAGACCCTACGGGGGGTGCCAGTGTTGGCGGAGGCCTTGCTCGAGTCCCAGGAGAGGGAGTTCCGGGCCGAGGCTGGGACAGGAGCGGCCGAAGGGCCCCAGGCTGAGGAGGAGGAGGTTTTGGTCCCTCGAAGGACCATGGTGGACATGGCGACAGCGGTCCTTGGGTAGGACCGTCCTTTTGACGAGGAGTCTTACGTGCCTTTCTGGCACGTGGTGGTGCCTTCGCTTCCAGATGCCTACCGGCTGGAGGAGACCGTCTACGACGAGTCCCTAGTATTGAAGGACCCACAACTGCACTTGTCCTTGCACCAGGCCTAGGTATGCTTTAATATTCATGTTTCACAGCAATGTACTATGTTTCCGAGCTTAATGCTTTTGACTATCATGTTGTGTTAACTGAATCATGCTTCATTTGTAACAGGAGATACGGATCTCGTGCTACGGTGGTGCGGGCGACGTGCCCCAGTTTTGGGAGAGGCTCCCGGAGGCCTTACGGGAGATGGTGAGGGTGGCGGGATTTGGGGCGTTCGTGAGCATACTGACGAGGGCCAGCAACGATCGTCAGGTTGAGAGGGTGCTCACCGAGAGGTGGTGGGACACGACGAACTCGTTCCACTTCTTTTTCAGCAAGATGATGGTGATGCCCTTGGACTTTGCGGCGATCACTGGGTTGAAGGTCGAAGGTGACCCTATTCCTTACGACGCCATGGCGGGGAGAGACCCAGAGCTTCAGAGGCAGCTCTTGGGGTACAGGTTGAGGGCAGAGAAGGGAGATGCCCCGTACGCCCAGCTCCTGGATTTTTGGACAGAGCCTCCGGTGGGCAGAGTCCAGGAGGAGCAGATGGCCCGGTGCTTTCTGCTGTACGTGCTCGGTGCGTCCTTGTTTCCAAACAGGCGCAACCGGGTACACTTGTCTTTCTTGCCGGCTCTGGGGGCCATCGGCGAGATAGCCCACTTTGACTGGGGTGGCGCGGCTCTGGGGCGTGCTACGCCTTCATGGGGTGTCTTTCCCGGGGCGCAGGGAAGAGCCTCGGTGGCTACTGGCGTGTCTGAGAGGCACATTCTGAAACCCTTGCTTTTAATACCTGTTTAGCTTCCTGTTTATGTAATTGTATCATGTGATGCTAACTCTCATTGCTTTGAATCTCACAGCTTTGGACGTACGAGGTACTGGACATGTACCCTCCCACAACGTCGTGCCCTGACAACCTGGTGCTCCCTCGGGCACTTCGCTGGTCGAAGGAGTTCCGAGGGGTGAAGAAAGGGAAAGGCGACCTGAACGCCTACCGGTTGTACCTGGACGAGCTGCGTCCTGATCAGGTATTCGTGATTCCTTGGTTTCAGTTCTTTTCATTTGTATTCTGAATCGCTCTGCTGACGCATGCTTCTAACTGCAGGTGCATTGGCGCATTTGGGACCATTTTGAGGTCCTATTTGTGGCCCATAGCCGCGCTGTGGCAAGGGGGAGAGTACTCTTGGGTCCCCCTACGTTTGGCAGTGGTACCTGGGTGACCGAGTATCATGTCAGTCGCTGAGGCTGGATGTTTTCTTAGTCCCTGGGCCGCTCCCTTCTCTCGTGCTAACGACGAGCGAATACACCTTGGAAGAGGTGAAGCGGTTCACGCAGCCGGACCCTCAGCTAGAGCCGCTGTTCCAGGCTGGCGTTGACTACATGGAGTACTGAACCCAGCACCTGATGCAGGGCTTTGGGATCCGCACTGCGGCGGCAGGTGTGGTGGCAGAGGTGGTAAGAGAGCTGGCAAAGGCAGCGGGAGCGAGGGCCCTAGGGTGGTGGGGCAGGTCAGGGTGGAGCCAGCCAGCCTGCGCTCTCCTGGACGGTGGACGTGGTGACTGCTCAGGGAGTCCCTGGCTTGGTAGAGGTCCTACGCCCTATGGTCGAGTCTCCGGAGTTCTTTGCTCAGGTATAACTTGTTTCCATTACCTTCGTAATCTGACCTTCAGCGTGTTTTATGCTAACCACTTTATGCTGGGCAGGTGACTCCGGAGTATGTGAGGGAGATGGCAGCGGCCATAATGGGCGTGGAGCAGCTCATACGGCAGTATGCCATGGGTCACTCCCCGCCTGTACTCGCTCGCGCTGGAGGGTCGCTGGTAAACTCTTAATCTCTTAGTCGCATCCTATTGTTCTTACTTTAAAACTGACAACGTGAACATGCTATGTCATTGTAGGCTAGAGGAGGGGCTGCCTGAGGGCTTCGTAGGAAGTCTGTTCGCATGCCGATGCGACAGGCCTCCTCTGCGGGCTCTCGGGAGGAGTGCCCATCAAAGAGGCAGCGACATTTCTGGCCGTACGGAAGAGGAGCCTATTGCCGTCTTGGACGAGGCTGAGGAGCCGACAGACGTCGATTTGGAGGACACCTCTGGTAGCACCGTACCTAGGGTGACTCATACCCAGGAGGTTGCCAATTCCGAGGCAGTGGATGAGGTCTCCTAGGAGGATGAGGATGAGGAGGAGAGCGAGGATGAGGATGAGGACTGAGTCTCCTCTTTTTGCTTTTATCTTTTGATCGAAGCCTGCGTGCTTCCCTTTTGTGGGATGCCTGTTTACCCTTAGCAGATAGGATTTTTAAGTATCGGGCTTGCATGCCTTGTTTTATATTTCGACTCATGGATTCCTTAGAGATTGTATATAGAGTTCACTTTTTCATTGTCTTTAGTTGTTCAATTGTTGTTCAAAGAGAATTGAGTAACTAAGACACTTACCGGAATGCATAACTAACCACAGATCGTGAAACTGTGTCTCATATGGAGCCCTCATCAGGAGACTCATTGACGATGGAATAGAAATCAAAGAAATAGTTGTGAGGATCAACGTGACATTTAAGCATTTTATCAACACCTTTACTATAGGCTCAAATATTGACAACACATAGTAGTGACGAGCCCTAAAGCTTAACGTGCGTTTTAGAAGTTTGACCTTATACTTAGAAAACACCTAAAACTAAGGAAAACGTTGACTTTGAAAAGTAATAACTTCAAATCTCGACACGGGATTCAAACTGGAATTTGGACTAAGTCACTTTTGACCATATTGACCTGTGGGACTCGAAGAATTGACTTAAAATGGCTTGAAACGCGATTTGGTACTTTGAGGTGGCTTGAAAATGGGGTTTCAGAGACTTTTTGCGCTATGACCTCGAATCTCGAAAGCTGACTTGAAGCGAAACATCCCTGAAGTCCCATATGCCTATTGCAATGAGTCCTGCTGCCAAAGCATCCCAAACTTGATTTGTGCCTTTGCTGTCAAAAACTGCAGAAATGCAGACGCAGAATGCCGTGCGTCTCTTCAAAATGCTGTGCGTCACTTCCCTCAGTTCCATGGTATACTGCTATTATGCCGTAGTGTTTTCCAGTGCTCAATATGCCATGCGTGACCCTAATATGCTGCGCGTGGTTATTCACCTAACAGTCTGCGTTTTGTTGCTTCCCAAGGCATTTTGCACGATGGCTGAGGTTTGACCTGCGCAGCTGTGTTTCTGAGCCAATGCATGTTTGTTTTGAACTTTCTTACAATTACCAAGCCCTTTCCCATGGAAAACTTGTATTCTCAAAGCATTCTTGAAAGTTGAAGTTGTTCCCTTCACCTTCTATAAATCCAAGTCTTTGACTCCAAGTCCTTTCTATTATACTTCGAGTCTCATCTTACTCCTCTTTGTCATGGCTCTTTCACTCACCGGCTTGCTCCGCCCATGGTTGGTCTTAATGGAGGGTGTGGATTGGCTTAACTTCCGGGCTCATGGTCTTCACTCCATGAGGTACCTTCACAACGTCCGTCTTCGTCCTGAGCTTTTGAAGGCTGCTGCAAGCTTCTGGGATCCGGAAGTTCACGTCTTTCGTTTTGGTGAGCAGGAACTTTGTCCTACTGTGGAGGAGTTTCGCGCTTACCTAGGTGGTTTTGGCTCAGGAGAGGTCATTATTCCTCTGGTTCGCGAGAGCATTCACAAGATCTTATCTGCGGCCCTTAGACTGGGTAGCGGTGCCGCTCGTTACTTAGTGAGTAACGGTCGTCTCAATGTGCTGCGCCTTATTGAGATGTTCTCTCTTGCCGGTGATCTTGCAGACATGGCTTACCAAACTTGGCGTATGACTGCACTTTGCATATGCCTGCTTGCAGCCTACCTTCTGGTGCCCTTTACTGGTCATGCTAGCTCTGCCCTAGTTAGCATCGGTGTTCAAATTGAGTTTCGAAAGGACGTGGTTCCGATGGTTTTGGCAGAGACTCTGATGGGCTTAGATAAGGTCTGTTTTGGAGAGACTGAGGTTTTCGGGGGTAGTCCTCTCCTCTTGTAGGTTGGCTTCTCGCTCAGCTGTTCTTTTTCGGGTTTCTTTTCACATTCTCATTTTACCTCAGCTCTCGGTTAGACTTCCTATGGGTTTTGACTTGTTTTTCCCCTCTTTCGTAGATCTGGCTCTGTGATAAGGTGAATGTGCTAACCATCCCGCCCGGGAACTGGTCATATGAGGCTCGGTTGCTGTCACCCTGGTGTTTTGAGTTCGCAGACAAGCGAGTTCCTGAGTGGGTTGATTTCTTTAGGCGTCTGCGAGCTGAAACCATTTCGTGGAGGTGTCCATGCCTGGACCTCCTTCCTATGATGGTGCACTTCATGGGTCCTCAGTGGGTCGTCCTTGCTGGTTTGGAGGCCTTTACTTTCTACATCCCGTACCGGATTCAGCGCTAGCTCGGCCTCAGCCAGAAGGCCCCTGCAGAGGTCGTGGTTGAAGTCATATTGCCCTTATTTCTCCATTCCATCCTTTGCAACTATCAACGGTCTTGAAGGGCTCGTGAGGTGACTGATGCGCATCCCTATCCTTCGGTGATGGTCCGTGGAAGCTACCGAAAATGGCTGAGGAGAGTTATAGCAATAAGAGCTGGGAACTGACTCAATCCTACTGCCCTGATTAAGGAATAAATTATGGACGTGCTTTTGATCATGTTGCTCTTTTTCTTTTACGTTTTTTGAAGGTTGTGCTCAGCCTTATGTATTTAGAAGCAATTGTTATAATAAAACGAGTTATGGAGGGTCTTTCCTTTCTCGACTCAGTGCATTGAACTCTTCCAACCTGGATTTTTATTTTGACATGATAGTGACCGAGCCTCAGAGTGAGGCTGCCTACGTATCTTTGTAGTGAAGGAATCAGGTCAGGGTTCACTCTAGTTTTGACACTCTCTTTTTGCGCTCTGAATTTTGCCTAGCACCGCCCTTTCAAGTTTTCGGCCCAGCGAGCTTGTTCATCTTTTGCCTTAACTTTTGCCTAGGGCGCCCTTGCGGGTTTTCATCCTAGCAGGCTTTTGCTCTAATTTTTGCCTGGGTCTGCCCGCCCTTGCGTTTTTCAGCCCAGCGAGCCTCTCTAAGGGGTAGTAACGTTTGAGTTAATCTAGGTTGACTAGAGTTGTGAATTCGTTTCCATCCAAGTCAATGAGCTATGTGGCTCCTCTGGACAAGATGGTCTTGATGATGTATGGTCCGGCACACTTTGGTCGAAATTTCCCACGCGGATCGTAGACTGGTGCCCATATTTCCTTTAAAACCATATCACCCTCCGACAAGTCCTTGGGCTTTACCTTTTTGTTGAATGCACGTGCAATCCTCCTTTGATACCTCTGGATGTGATAAAGGGCCCTTAGCCGGCGCTCGTCGAACAACATGAGTTCTGCAAATCGGTCATTTACCCATTCCGCTTCTTGGATTTCACATTCAATCATGGTTCGAAGAGACAGGACTTCTAACTCGATGGGGAGCACGGCTTCCATCCCGTAGACCAGAGAGTAGGGGGTCGCCCCTGTTGGTGTCCATACAAACATTCGGTATCCCCATAGGGCCAGTGGTAACTGTTCATGCCAATTTCTTGCGGATTGAATGGTTTTCTCCAAAATGGCTTTGATGGTTTTGTTAGCGGCCTCCACAGCCCTGTTGGTTTGCGGCCGATAGGTTGTTGACTTGTGTACTTGGATCTGGAACTCATCCAAGACTTCTCTGGCTCACCCTTTGAAGTGTACCCCATTGTTGGACACAAATGCCTGAGGGACCCCATACCGGTAGATGACATTCTGTTTGATGAAATGAGCGACCTGTACTGCAGTCAAGGTGGCAAATGAAGCAGCTTCTACCCACTTTGTGAAGTAATCCACAACCACGAGGATAAACTTGTGACCGTTGGAAGCAGCTGGTACAATCCTTCCAATGACGTCAATTCCCCATACTGAGAAAGGCCAAGGTGAAGTCATCTGATGTAGTTCAGATGGTGGAACATGAGTCAAGTTGGCATCGATTTGGCATTTGTGGCACCGTCGCACGTATTCCACACATTCTGTCTCCATGATGGACCAGAAATATCCTTGTCTAAGGATCTTTTTAGCGAGCATCATACCATTCATGTGAGGGCCGCACACCCCTTCGTGAATTTCTTCCATCATTCTTCTTGCTTCTGTACCATGGATGCATAACTTGTGCACGCTGCAATGTGACCTCCGGAATAAGTTTCCCCCACAAATGATGTATTGTGCGACCATTCTTTGAAGGGCGATTTTGTCCTTTTTGCTTGCCTTTGCGGGATATTCTACTTTTTCCACGAATCTCCAAATGTCGTAATACCAGGGACGGCCGTCTTGGAACTCATCGACTACCACGACGTACTGGTATACCGATGTATCCCTTTATTCAATCATAATTGGCCTTAGCTTCACTCCAATTGGGATTTCTAACATAGAGGCTAGTGTCGCCAATGCGTCCGCGAATCGGTTTTCGAGTCTTGGTACATGAGTGAAGGTCACCTTATTGAAGTGAGGGATGAGATCCTCCAAATCTTGGTGATACGACTTCAACTTCTCTTCCTTAACCTTCCAGTCGCCATTGGCTTGCGATATGACCAAGTTAGAGTCCCCTACTAATTTCAGCTTCTCTATGTTGATTTCAATGGCTGCTTCCATTCCTACGATGCAGGTTTCGTATTTCTCTTGATTGTTGGTGACCTCGAAATTTAGCTTAAATGCGGGCGGAATATGAGATCCATCGGGTGCTATTAGCAGCACGCCAATTCCAAACCCCTTTTGATTTGCGGCCCCATCGAAGTACAATTTCCAAACGTCTTCGGCTATCATCATTATGTCTTCATCAGGGAACATGAACTCAACATTTTCACCTCCCTCAATCGGGCTGTCGGCTAGGGCTCTCCCTTTCACAGACTTTCTTGTGACATGCTTTAGCTCGAATTCAGAAAGCATTAGCAACCATCGCGCCATTCTTCCGGTGAAGGCTGGTTTCTCGAATAGGTAATTGAGAGGGTCCATTCGAGAGATAATCCTTATGGGGTGAGTTAACATATAGTGCCTTAGTTTTCTGGAAGCCCAGACGAGTGCCCAGCATGTCTTTTCTAGCGGAGTATAACACTCCTCACTCCCGACCATCCTTTTACTGAGGTAGTAAATCACCCTTTCAACCCCATCGTCTCCTTCCTGTGCCAACATGCACCCCATGGAGGTTGGAGTGACTGACAAGTATAGGATCAAAGGTTTCTCAAGTGCGGGAGGTGTTAGGACTGAAGGATTCTATAAGTAAGCTCGGATGGTGTCAAAGGCTCTCTAGCACCTGTCATCCCATTTGAAGGGCACCCCTCTCTTGAGTAAGCGGAAGATCGGTTCGCAGGTTGGAGTCAGTTTAGCAATGAACCGACTAATGAACTGCATTTTGCCGAGGAAACTTCTCACATCCTTTTCAGATCGGGGTGGTTCCATTTCCAGGATAGCTTTGATCTTAAAGGGGTCGACTTCGATGCCTAGAGCAGTAATCATGAACCCGAGCATTTTCCCAGCTGTAACTCCGAACGTGCATTTAGCCGGATTCAGGTGCATCCTATACTTCCTGATTCTTTCGAAGAACTTTCTGAGTGCCGGCAAATGTTCTTCTCGTTCTTTCGCCTTGACAATCATATTGTCAACGTAAACCTCCACCTCTGAATCATATTGTGCAATAAGATCGTGGCGGCTCACTGATACGTGGATCCTGCGTTTTTCAGTCCGAAAGGCATCACCCGGTAGCAATAAGTTCCCCATTCAGTGATGAACGTGGTTTTCTCCCGATCCTCTGGTGCCATGAGGATTTGATTGTATCTCGAAAAACCATCCATAAAAGAAAGTAATGCATGCCCGACGGTATTGTCGACCAGCACATCGATGTGAGGTAGCAGGAAGTCATCTTTTGGGCTCGCCTTGTTGAGATCTCGGAAATCAATGCAGACTCTAATCCTACCATCCTTTTTAGGGACAGGAACGATGTTTGCGACCCACTGAGGGTATTCAGCTACCATTAGGAATCCCGCGTCGATTTGTTTAGTGACTTCTTCTTTTATTTTAAGTACCCAATCGGGTCTCATGCGTCTCAGCTTCTGTTTTACGGGCTTTGCATCAGGATATAGGGGAATTCGGTGTTCCACAATTTCAGGATTGATTCCAGGCATATCAACATGTGACCATGCGAAAACATCTTCGAATTCTTTTAACAAGTTGGTGAGGGCTTGACGCTCCTCTGCAGACAGAGCGGAACCGATCTGAATTGTTCGGCGATTCCCTTCATCCCTCAGGTTTATTAAAACAACTTCTTCTTTTACAGGTTGAGCATGCCTTTCGCCTTCCCTTTCGACTAAAGATCGGATTTCTCTGGGAATATCCCCATCGAAATCAATCTTTTCATCATCAGGGTTGATTCAATTTATTTTAAAATCAGAGAAGTAAGCAGAATCAGGTTCCTTAATTTCGTCACTAGCAAAGGCCTCAGGGGCACCATACACACGGGTTGACTCAAATTCGAAATACAGATGATGAGGAATTGGGCCAAGAGGTCCCAACTCAGACCCTAGAGATTTAACAGACTCAGAAGACTTGGACGACTCGGACTCAGATTTGGATCCGTGGTCAGCTGCGCTTGGTAAGAAGACCCAGTTCTTGTAATCTCTGACAGCATCCATGATGAGTGAAGTTGGATCTTCGAGGCCCTTTTGTCCTAGCACAAGCACTTCTGCTTCCATGACTGTACTTTTTGGTTCGTTCTCCCTAAATAGGATCGTCAGAGTCCCTTTGTCGAAGATTTGAACCTAATCAGTCGGTTTTACAGGATTCTTCGCAACCTCAAATCCTTCATTACTTTCTGGCCAGACGTCATTGGCGAATATTTCAAATCCCGGAAATAACATATTGGTTTCTTTGTCCCAAAATGGTTCCGGCAGTCCTTGATAGACTTGCTTCGCCTTTTCCTTGACAAAATAATCCTCTAGCCTATCTCCTTTCTTTATCTTGCTGCCATTTGAGGCTTGATATCCAAGGTCGGCAATGCGTGTCAGGGTTCCATGAGTTTCAAACTTTGCAGGACCTTGCAAGTTCTTTCCCAATCCTAGCCCCGGCATATAAAACATATTCTTCATCATTTTCAAGGCAACACTGCTGATGAGAAAATCGTTATCAATTCTGATTGAAGAGATAGAATTAGAGGTATCCAATGAGAAGCCTCCCAGAGCAATGTCTTCTTCTTCATGTTGGATCTCCAAAAGTGGGGCATTGTCTTCGATAGGAGCGCAAATCTCAGAGTCTCCATGAATAGTGAGCATACCCGTTTCGAGACCCAAACGAACCTTCTGGTGCAGGGTAGAAGGTACGGCCATGATATCAGGTCGATGTAGCCAAGGTCTTCCTAACAAAAGATTGAAAGAAGCGGGGATGCTTATCACATGGAATTCCACCTCAGTTTGGTATGATCCGAAGGTCATTGGTAGCATGAGGGTCCCAACCACTTCCCAGCGCGTATTGTCGTATGCTCGGACTTTGACTTCTGAGGGAGAGAAGTCTTTATTTTGGTACCCCAAGTAGTAAGCAACACGAAGCGGGCAAACATTAATTGCGGACCCATTGTTAATTAGGATCACTGGAACCCAATTATTGCAGCACTTTAGAGTGACATGAAGAGGTTTGTTGTGATCCGTTCCTTCGACGGGCAGGTCTCGATCAGTGAAAGTGATGGCATGCCTGATAGGTATGGTTTTGATAAGAGCCACAAGTTCTTCAGGGGTTATGGTGGAAGGAACTTCCAAGCGGGAAAGAGCTTGGATGAGTCCCTCATGATGGCGAGCAGAATGAACAAGTAAATCCCAAACAGACATCTTAACTTGGGTCTGTTCGAGTTGTCGTTTAACGGCTTCCTCAGGGTTCTTCTCAGGGCGAGAGGGTTCTTTTGCTGGCAGGGCAAATGGTTGAAAAGTATTCTTTTCTGGGGTGGTGAAAGGGTCTGAAGGCTCTTTAGCGAGTGGAGCTGCGGGGTTAGAGGATTCTCCAATCTGGAGGTTGGGGGGTTGGTAGATACGGCCACTTCGGGTCAAATGATGGATCTATCGGTATTTTGATTCCTCGCTCCATAAATTGATAGGGCTTTGTGTTTGGTCCCGATGGTGGTATCCTGAAGATTGGAGGCTAGGTCGGCGATGATCAAATCTTCCCACAGGTCCTCGGGTTTCCACTGCTCGGCTTCCATTACTGCCTTATTTATAGTCCATTTTCCCACCTTTATGTTGATGACTTCAGGATTAGCCCAGTGTCCTGCTCTTGGCTCAGCCTCCCATAAGTTCATCATGGCAACGTTGACTTCTTTTGGGAAGGTGACGGAGGGCTCTGACTCCGCTTCTCCTTCGAGGTAGTCCATGGGATTGAATTCACTGCTTGCCACTTCTTCTTCTACTTCGGGGATCCCGGGATTTTCAGGCCATGGGACATACCCAAAACTATTGCCAGTGTCGTGTTCAAAGCAGTTCAGGTGGACTTCGGGTCAAGCATAAGTCAATGTTTCGGGCTGGTACCCTTCGCCAAACATTGCTGGCAGGGAAAACGTATCCAAAGGATCATTGGGGGCCAAAAGTTGATACTCACTTGGGGTTGGGCCCCATTCCCATCCAAGGTAGTTTTCGTATGGGCTTTCGAACACCATATTCAGAGAAAACCCGTCTAGCGGATCTGCATAAATGTTCTGCCAATCGACTTCCCATCCTGGCTTGAATGGTGGCTCAACCTCCTCTTGAAAGTTGGCTGCCTCGAAAGCTTCCCAATCAGTAATAAGATCTCTCCATGCATCTTCTCCATCCCATAAGAAGCAAATAGTGATTTCTTCGGGAATTTTTACCAGAGGTTTGGACTCGGTATCGGGGGTGATGAAGAGAGTTGGATTGAAGTTTTGAAGGTTTTGCTCTGAAGCCAGGGTAACTTGATTGACGTGGAAAGGGGTGTTATGCTGTGGCAGAGGGTTTGAAATGGTATTCGGTTTATCCGGAGGAGGGGTTTCAATGACTTTGTTGTCAATGAGGTTTTGAATTTCATGCCGGAGGCGGATACAATTGTCGGTGGTATGGCCAGGCATCTGATTAAACTCACAGTAAACGTTCTGGTTCAAATTTGGTGGAATAGTTATCGGTGGAGGGAGGGGTTTCAGCACTCCGACTTCTGCAAGTTTCTTGAGTAGTGCAGACCTTGGGGTGCTGAATTGGGTGAAGACTCGATTTTGGGATTTTGGTCTTTCAGAAATCTGATGAACGTCTGTGGTTTTAGTGGACGATGTTCCGGCCTGATTGGTGTTCCCAAGAAGAATGTTACTATTGTCGGAATATACCCTCTTGGTCTTTGACCCCGTTTCTTTCTTTTCCAAAGTGCCATCTCATAGGGCTTCCTTTACAGCCAGACCCGAATCATAGAAGGTTTCGAAATTTGGGGCAGCTTGGGAAAGAACCATGTATGGGGCAAAGGAGCTTGGCAGATTCTTAGTTATGATCCGTATCTATTCTTTGAGGTCCAGTTTGTTTTGCATTTGCGCAACCTTGGCCCTCCATCGTATCACAAAGTCGGCGAAGTTCTCCTTTTCGCCCATCTTAGTGCTTTCCAATTCCCAGGTGGTCATCTTCAGATCAACATTGAAGTCATATTGGGCTACGAAGGCTGTCCCAATATCTTCCCAAGTTCTTTTCTTTGATGGTTCGAGAGTAAGGAACCATTGCAAGGCTGGACCTGACAGGGATTCATAGAATAACTGTGTCATAGCTTCTTTCTCAATCCCTCGCATGGAAAGAGAGCCGACATAGCCTTGAAGGTGTGCCTTCGGATCACTGGTGCCATCAAACTTAGCGAAGTCCACACCTTTGAATTTTTCGAGTAACTTGGCATTAGGAAATAGACACAGCTTGCTCGTGTCTACTTCTCCCTTTCCAAGCCGCCGGGTCTCTTGGACGGATTCTTCTAACTTACTAATCTTAGCCATAAGTGCAGCCATTTTAGGATCCCTGGAAGATTCCTCCTCTCTGGGCTGCTCAGGTTGCGTGTGAGGTTTGGCTTGAAGTTTATCACTAACATCCTGCATGGCCTCCATCATCATGATCATGTCTTTCTACATGGATGCAACAGAAGTCTTGAGTTGTGCATCAACGTTGGCCAAGGATTGTTTAAACTGAGCATCTAAGGCAACAATGTTTTGCCTAAGTTCTTCTACCCCATTTCCTTGATCGACCATTGGCAGAGGGTTGTCAGGCGGTGTTTCTACCAAGGATTCTTGTGGTGTTTCGATCGACGGTTGTCCTTCCTATACTATCTGAACCTCAAACAACTCTGTACCTTCCAGGGTGTCTATGCGAACCAGTATTCGGGAGGAACGAAACCAATTAAGTACAACCTCTTCTTGTGATCGACCAATGTCTCAGGATTGGCAAGCAAACGAGGAGACTCTTAATCCTTTGAGAACGTCCATCCTTCCTCATTTGTTCCTCTCAGAAACCGAGTCCTAAGACCTACTGTGGTCTAATTTTCACTTGAGATGCTTGCACAGAAGATTTCCGATAACCCGGGTAGGTTCTGTCAGACAAGTTTAATTCCGAACGCTTCGGAATCAGAGCCAATCTCCTTACCTTAACCATTCGAGACAGGGCAATGTGATTATCGGAATTCAGATACTTGCACCATCAAGGTTCGTTCTAAACCAGGGGAGCCGTTCGGGCACGACGAACACCGGAGGTATCGCAAACTCCATGGATTTAGAGTCTCGTAAACTGACCGAATCCTAAGGTAGCCCTAAGCCCTAGCCTGCAGAATGCAACGATGCATGAATGATATGTATGTATAGAAAAGATAAACACATAAACATGGTATATCACATAAGTCCTAGCCACGGGTTCCTGTCCTAGTTGGGATGGTTCTATGGTTATGTACAAGTGCAAAGACCGGTTTAGGTCTCAAAAGGGTTCCCTGGACTAAAGCCAAGATGTACTCCCCATGTCAAGTGCATTGCAAGACAATGGTTGAATAGCACGATGGCTCATCATCATCGAGGGTTGCAAGGCATTCTGGGAGAGCTTGTCACCTGCGAACCGGGTAAGATTACCGAAACACTCTGGCGAGGCTTATGCGGTGTAGAGTGTACAGGGTAAAAAAGTTTTGATTTTCCGAAGGATATTGAAAATTCCCCCTTTGAAAGTATCGTTCAAGCTTGGCTCACTTTATTAATCAAATCTTTGGAGAAAACTACACAGGCCAACAATAATAAAAGCCCCAGTCCGGAGTGGTTGGATGTAAAATCCTGTTACGTCATCATTCCATTCTTCAGCAATGCGGAGTGTACTGTTTTGACAGGCTTTTAAAAGATTGTTTGTTCATGTATTAATTTCTAAATTTTTGATTAACATCACGGTCCCCAGCAGAGTCGCCACTGTGGGCTACCCGACCAGCGCGCGGGCCCGAAGATAGTCGCCACCGGGATTTTTGAGATGGTTGATCAGAGAAACCGAGAGTGCGTTTGAAAAGAAAAGGCCTTTTGGTCTTAGCGAAAAACCTTGAGACTTTGGATTTAGGAGCCACGTTATGAATGGGGAAGGTTTTCGTTGAGAAAAATGCACCCCATTCGTCCGGTAAAACTGGTCTCGACTAAAATCTTTCAAAAAGGGGAAAACTTAAAGTATCTTTTGGAAAATTAAACTTTCTAACAAACAAATAAAGGGGAAAGGGACATGGGTGATAAATCATATTGACGTGCATGTGGTGTGAATTGTACAACGATGACAAGAATGATGCAAAATGAAAGGAGTTCCAACAGAAACTGTCTGGGTCGTAGTGTCCTTCTGCAAGGCATTTTATAATACCGCGCACGGTCTTACAGAATGTTGTGCGGGGTATCCTCCTTACTTTCAGGCCTTTGTAAAATTTCAGAATACCGCTCGGCGTCTTGAATATGACGCGCGGGGTTTCTAACTAGTATCAGACAGTGTTTTTACCACTGGACCATTCTAAAAAGGTACCATTCTTTTAAGCCATGGACTTAACCAACTTTTAAACTCTTGATCATTCAGAATGACCGAAGAAACTTTATTTTCTAAAACCAAGCGTGGCATGTAGACATGGTCCTATTTCGAAAAGTACCAACGTCTGATGTGTGAGTAATAAACAGACCTAGCAGAGGACAGCTATGATCCAGGCGGTTTGAGCAAGAAAACAGTAATATGAAACGTAGTGCGTCTGAGTACGCTACGTTGCGTGACGCATCAGAGTGCCGTGCGATGTAGCTATCTCAGTACAGAGGATTGTTTTTAGTTGAAAATGGTTTTTGAGTCAGGATCCAACCCAAAGGGGGTTAGTCTTGACCATAGAGAGGTTCCCTCAGGGGTATGGACAGAGCCTACCCCAAAGAAACTAGTTTATACCTTTGATCTTTGAGCTTGGATGGGAATGGATAGCTACGGATGAAGACGGTCAAGGAGAGATGGTGGATGCGGTTTGATGAGTGGGTGTTGAGAAGTGGGGGATATTAAGGTGAGCAAAAGAACTCACTTCAATGGTGAGGAGAAAATTGGAGGAATTTAAGGAAGAAAGAACCTTGAGAATGTTTTTAGGAGCACTTTCTCAAGGCTTTGGAGTGAGGAATGGGTATGAAAGTATGATAAGAGAGAAAGAGAATTTAAGACCCTTTCTCTTGAGTGGAGGGTTGTATTTATAGGCAAATGCCAAAGATTTTGAATTTCAAATGGTGGAGGTATTTTCTGGGCGGGCCAGAAGTGCCTTTTCGGCTGAGCTAGCTTGTAGCAGTGGCTTAAGTGGGCGTGGCCGACAGCTAGCTGAGCCAATCAGAACTTTATCCAAAATGTTGTGTGGTTGACCTCATGACCTCGTGCGGCGTATCGAAATCTGTTATGACGTGCGGTGTAGAGGTGTGCCGTACGGTACTAAGGGTCCAGTTATGGGCTTTTTGGTGTGTTTTGGGCGAGTCCCATATCCAAGCTCTCGAAGGTATTTGTTTCATTTGTTTCATCATCGGGATATTTAAAACACTTTCGAGGTCCGGATTGGGGTGTTGCTTCATTTTCTTCAGTATAAGAAATAATACCCCAAGCGTAAGGCTTAATACATCGGTTGAAGCTTGATAATCCGGAAGTCCGGGATCGTACCCACGGGAATAATTATACGGCTTAGCTCGGATTTGTAGAAGTAAGCACGGATTTTCGGCTTTTAGACAGCCAACTTGGTTTTACTTTTGAACGGTGGAAATTTAAAAGGCTAAGTTAAAGTGAATAAACTAGATTAAAAATGCAGATTAGGTCTAGGAATCACTAGCACTCATGACTTGAGCTAAACCACATTTTCACCAATTCACGTGGTTCAAGATACGCAATTAAAGGTTCCTAAATCGGAAAATAGAGATTCAATTATCAAGCTAGCTCTAGAATTCATTTGGTAAACACCTCGAGCGACAGAGCTCTAAGCATCAGGTGTGGTAGGTAGGCAATGCTCCTACCTACACATGATCAAAGAGGTTAACACCTCGGCAATTCACCAAATAAATCCGAACCCCACATTGATTTTCAAATCCAAAAATTAAAATTTTATTGGTGAAAAATGCAATTTTCGCCCAAGCCATGGGATGCTAATCATCCCATGACCCAACCCTTGAAACTACTCACGCATATCTAGGGAGATAAGAGCAAGCAAAAATTTACTAAGCATAATTGAAACACAACACTAGAAGAAAAATTGATTAAACTATAGATCGAGATAATAGCTACAACTTTAATAAAGCCTAAATTACCAAAACTAAGCTAAATAGAGCAGGAAATTAACTATTGAATGCTGGAAATGAAGAACAAGTAAGAACAATTCCAAAAAGCAAAATCAATCTAAGCTAGGTCTAAAAATGTACTAAAAAAACGTCCTCTACAAAGTGATGTCATTCCTATTTATGTCAGCCGCCCTCGCGCACGGAATATTCCCAAAATGCTCTGAAAATCCACTTCTAAGCCCTTCGGCATCGATGGCAACGGGCTAAAGCTGCGTTGCTAAGGTGGTCGGCATCGATGTAAAGATGGTAGTCCATTGATGCCGATGCTGGTAAGGACCTGGGGCGCTAAGGGGCTCGGCATTGATGTAAAGGATTTCATCCCATCGATGCCGAAGCTGATAACTCCAATCAATTTGCCTTGCTTGCTGCTTTGCCTTGGTCTTGCCTTGGCAACTTCCGCCTGCCTTGGGTCTGCCTGAGCTGTTTTGCTTCTGCCTTGGCTGTTCTGATTCCGCCTAGGCTTGAGTCATGCCTTAGCCTTAAAAATCCCTTTATTTGGCGATTCACCTACAAAACAGAACTAGAACACTCTACAAGCAAACATCGTTAACAATAACTAATTAGCAATTAAATTAAACTAAAACTAGACACTAACGCACCCTACATTACATTCTCGGGTGCTTATCAGGTGTCTACAATATCTGAGTTTGAGCATGATTAGTGAAATTTTGGTGTGAGTTTGAAGTGTATTGAAAGGTTTTGGAGTCAGAAATTGAGAGAGGAACAAGCTGTGTTTTCTGGAAAATCCGCAGGATTGGAAACCTTGTATCTGCCTTGATTTTGGGGATTTTTGTTGGGGCACTTCCTAAACCCCAAAAATTATGAGATATTTTATTGAGAGTTCCTCTATGAGTCTTTTGTCTATGGTAAAAATTTCAGGGTCAGATTCAAAGTATTGAATTCTGTAAAAATTTGTGAACTTGCAGCGCCCAGATTTGGACTGTGCTGACTGCACAAACATGTGTTAGGGAAACGGTCATAATTTTGAGCTCGGGCAATGAAATTGCGATCCGATTTCTGATTTTGAAACTAGACTCATAGACCTAAAAAAATGCATGAAGATTGTGTCTTAGTTATTACTGTGCAAAGACAGATTTCAAGTTGAAGTTAGAACTGTAGTTGTTTCACTAGGCTAGTTATCTAACTTCGTTAATTGTTCTCAAATGTGTTTAGGACCTCATTTAAGTTATATTTATGCATGTTTAACAGTTTCTAATTGTGTTTCCATTGCCTAATTGTTATAGGAAGTTCGGGTGGTTCGTAGAGCCGAGGTGAGTGATTTAATACTTAAACACATGGCTTGAACTTGTTTTCCTTAACGAGCTTATTTGAACAAGTTTTATAAATTGTGTACTCCATGGAATAACAATGGAAGGTGGACCTATTTGTGAAATATTTGCGAATCTATTTAATGGCATTTCCAACGTCCGGTCTTGCTAGGGGACGGCTTAATGGCTAGCAAGGGTGTTTGAGGTTGGTGTGTGTTTTGGGATAATGCGTAGACGTCTGGCTTATCCACTACCGGGGACGCCTGGTAGCTTTGAATTTTGAATAGCAGAATGTGCATTATATTTGGCTTATGGATTTGAGTTCTTTGTTCTGAGATACTATCAAATTATTTTGCATTGTCCATGGAAGACATGTGAGAAGTATTAATCATTCACACAAGCTTGGCTTATGTATTTTCTTTTCCACCTTTCAGGAAGCGACGCGTAGGGTGGCGTGGTGTTTACCTTTCGGATGTGTTTTTTTTTTTTTTAAGACTTGTAGAAAGGAAGTTATGTTTGTAGACAGTTAGCTTTGTACTTGGTTTGTTAGCTTTTGAGTTTGTAAGTAAGCACAGCTCTGAGAGGTTTATCTTTTGGTTTGTAAAATCTATGTAAAACTTTGGTTTGTTATCAATAAAAGTTGACTTTTGCTTCCGCTGTTATGTTTTAGTCCCTCTTGATTATCACTTGTTTAGGTGATATTTGATTTGCGATTTGGCCTTAGTGAGAAATCACTGGCATTTGTCATGATTAAGACCTCAAGGGGCGGGTCAGGGTCGTGACACTTTCCCTCTCGCTCGTGATGTTACAGTCCTTGATCTTGAAGTGAGTGCTTTTGAAAAAGAAGGTATGCGTCGTGTACTTTGCACATCTCTACCTACAGGTCGAACTGTGTTACGAGATGGATCTGCCATATTGATAAACTTGTCTATAATATGCTCTTGCATACATGGATCCATCCCATCTAATATCTCAACAACTTGAGATGTCCTGTCAAGTCGTGTTCCCTCGTCAGTAAACTTGTTTGCGTGCATAGACAACCAGTCCAATGAGAGTAGATACTGCATAGCGAAATTGGAGTGAAAATGGAACGATATTATGCAAGATCGTGCATGCATGGCAATCCGTGTGTGATTTTGATCATACAGTTACAATAGCCGACTATGTGGGGGATACTTCTAAAGTGCTTTCTAGCTGATCATGTATGAACTCCATTGCCTCTAATGAAATGTGATACCTTACTTGATCGAAAATGTCGTCACATGATTGTTTGTGGCGTGGAATGTTCTTAGATGTCTCGAACGACTTCTTAATTTTCCTGAACTGATTTTTCAACATCTTTTCTATTTTATCAAAAGATGTTTGTAGCGATGACATGATATTCCCCAAATATAGCTTTAGCCTTGCATGTGCAGACTCTGCCCTGTAATAGAATAATGCATTGTATTTAAATAGAAAAGTATCAAAAAGTATTCCTTAGTGTAGTAGAGAAATGCATAAAATTTTAATAGTAAAGTTATAAAGTGATTATACCTTTGACTTAAATTGCTTTTGAGATGCATACATGTATCTGTCCATACTGAAACAAATCGCTCTTTGTACGGCCTTAACCATGTTTGCCATGGGTAGGTTATGACAGTCAGGAATTGGCGAAACTCGTCGCACATGGCTTGCCGCTTCTGTTAGAAAGACGACTGTGTAGATGATTTGATAAGCGAGTGCAATGACACGAAAAAGCGCTTCCATTTTGGACCAAGCATACGGTTGCAGTTCTTCATGACGCACTGATTTATGTGCCAAATACACAGGATGTGACGTGTCGTGGGAAAACATGTTTCAATGGCGTTCATAAGTGCTAAATCCTGATCTGAAACAAACACCAATGGCAACGATGCCCCCTTTTGAAGCATCCAGTTTTTAAGTTATCCAATGCCCATGTCAGTGTCTCTTCTCTCTCATTACTAAAATATGCAAACATAAGCGATTAAGTTCGCCATGTGGATGTGATACCCATAACTTCCAATAGTGATTTTCGATACTCATTGGTCTTGTATGTGGCATCAATGATCAATACGGACGAAAAGTTGACAGATAGGTTTAGGCTTATAGGATGAACCCAAATAATATCTGGATTTGTAAGAAATTGATGGAGGCATTCCTTCTTAAGTAATTGACGCATGACATACTGAATAAGTGTTAGACCGTTGAGTTTGGCTTCTTTGTTTGAAAAAATGGCATTGTAAACGCTTTTGATTCCCGTAGTGTTTGACGGGTCTTTTTACTTCAAAATATTAAGAATTTCCCAATGCGCGGTGCTATTGGCCATGTCAACCACAAATTATTTCTCTATTGGTTTTTAGCTTTGAAGTGTACTCGTGGCCCTCCATATGTTATGCTATTTCATGGTTATAGAAACCACAATAACCTTTAAACCCCACATGACACTGTATGAAGGTTTTGTGGTATACCTCGCACTTGAAATGGGCAATCGCATTTTTTAGTCCCAGTGTTTCTTTGTAAGGATTGCCCTTCAACCAGATACCATGGCGGTTCGTACTTTCCTCCTCTTTCACAACCAATAATGCACTTCGGTAGCTTGCCGTCTTTTAACTTAACAGAATTTAAAATAACCACCACAATACCATATTTTAGACCAACACCCACGCCCAAGCTAACATATCTTCTCTACTTGCAAAAATCTATATTAAAAAAATGAATATGTATAAGTACAACATTAAGTAGTCTACTTTTAAAATAAATAACGAATATGCAAAACAATAACAGTAATAACTAACTTGGTCAGTAGTGAATTCGGGTCTATAATAGCAACTATTGTGGGAGATGCTCTCCCCACTATGAACATCATTTTCAAATGACCAACTATCTGAAATTGAAAAGTTATAGTCATCCATTCTTCCACCCCGAATTGTTGTGAGGGTGGATTGTAGATACTGGAGGATGGAGGGAATGAATGGAAGAGTGAATTCAGAATGAAGGAGGGGGTAGAATGTTTTAGTGTGTGTGAGTTTTTTGATGGGCGAGGGAGGGTGTGTGTATATGTGCAAGTATGTATAATGAGTAATTTATCTGTAGAAGGCATAGGTGAATTATAGGTATTGGAAAAAATGAGTAATTTCTCTGCAGAATGCAGAGGTGAATTATAGGTATTGGAAAGAGGAATCAACATTTCTGTCACACGAATCAATAAATCAACATTTTTTATTGGAAAGAGTAAAGGTGGTATTGGGGAGTATAGGAAAGAGTAATTTTGCTACCTTATCTTGGCACACGAATCAACATTTCTGTATGGTCTTTTTTTTTTGGTCCTTTGTTCACACTCCAAGCATGAGGTGTAAGCTTTGCTTCTAATGAATCCGACTGTTTTTTCCCTTTTTTCCCTTTATATATGTTAAAAAATATAGTTACAAAATTAAGTATTCCAAATTTCAATCCGTTTGAACCGGTGGAAATATTTTAGTTTTTTGATCATTTTATCCTTAATGATCATAGTTAAATTTTGACTCTAAGGCCCTCGTTAATTAGCCTTACGAAAGTCATAGAATCAAATCTCTCTTAGGGCTAATCAACAAGAGCCATAGATTCAAAATTTAATTAGACCATTTAGGATAAAATGATCAGAAAACTAAAATCTTTTCACTGGTTCAAACAGATTAAAATTTGAAACGCTTAATTTTTCAACTTCTTTAGATAGTTTATATATTAAAAAATATGGTTAAAAAAATTAAGTATTTCAAATTTCAATCCGTTTGAATCGGTAGAAAGATTTTAGTTTTCTGATCATTTTATCCTAAATGGTCATAATTAAATTTTGACTCTAGAGCCATTGTTGATTCGGAAATGATAGACCCACCGAGGCTCCCCCACTGCGCCACCCACCGCACGCACGCCGGGCCCACTCCGGCCACCGGACGGCCGATCTGAGCCGACCAAAAATTAAAAAAAAAAAAAACCGAGTGGGCCTACGTGAAAATAAATGGCATCCGACGTGTGTAGATGCTCGATCCGAACTTCCATTTTTAACGTCTCAGATCATCTGATTTTTGGAAGTTCCGATCGAGCACCTACACACTTCGGATGCCATTTATTCTCGCGTAGGCCCACTCGGTTTTTTTTTTTAGAATTTTTGGTCGGCTCAGATCGGCCGTCCGGTGGCCGGAGTGGGCCCGGCGTGCGTGCGGTGGGCGGCGCGGTGGGGGAGCCGCGGTGGGTGTATCACTGTCCTTGTTGATTAGCTCTAAGAAAGTCGAAAGCTATTTGATTCAAAAAATTACATAAGTAATTCAATAAATAAAGAAAGAAATTAATAAAATAAAATAAAAGCAATTAAATAAATATAGGTATTGTGGGGTTGAGGGGTAATTCGGGAAACGACTTGGGGTTGGGGGGTTGGGGGGTTGGGTGGGGGGAAAGCAATCTACTTCAAAAATTTCAACACAAAATCTTGCATTTGTTTGAAGGAATATTTTAATATCCATCCTATTTTTTCATGCTATGTAAGAATCCATCCCCCCCATTTTTCATGCTTATGTTTTCATCCTTGTAATATGTAAATTACCTTTATTACCTTTTATTATTTTCTGTAATATAGATATAGATATTAAACAAAACATATATGAGAGAGAGAGAGAGAGAGAGAGAGAGAGAGGGTGGGGGGGGACGGATGAATTCTACGTTTGAATTACAATACCTAAATTTACGACTCAATCTTCTTTCAAAATTAAGATACCACAGGGGGAAGGAAGATGTGATTAGTTTCAAACTTTCAAACTTCACAGAATCCCACTAATTGCTCGGTAACGGTTTTGCACTATATTGAAGTCCCATGTCTCTTCCATCTTCATCCTCTTCCCCGTCCTTCTTCATCCTCTTTTCTGCAACAAGGTACGCTCATGGCCATTGTCCATTTAATTGCAGTTATTTTGGTGTTAATTTCATGGTAATTTATTTGTATCATTTACCATGAAACAAGTTTTATTGTTATTTCCATCTCATGGAATATCATCTGTAGCATCACCATGTAAATCAAGTTGAAGTCAGACCCCCTTGGTTTTGTGCATTTTTATGGTTAATTATTTACATTATTTACCATGAAACGGGTTTGATTGTTCAATCCATCTAATGCTTAATCAATCCATCAAGTCAAGAATGTTTGGCCTTGATGAGCAACCAAGATTGTATAATCTTGGTGCTCTAGTTCCCTAATTTGTAGCGTTTTGATTCCCTTAGATATTAGTTTTATCTCATTTTGCACGTCAGGTTTTGTTTTGTTTGTTTCAGATAATACGTGGTGCTAAGGCGGTTCTTAACGCCAAGGATCGTATACGGAAGTATCCAAGGTTTCGAGGCATTGAGGCAACTTCCCACCAAGTCCTGTCGGGTGATTAATTTAGTGGTGAGAGGGTGTCGGGTTGTCGTCGGGCTGTTTGGACAGAAGCGGAGCCAAAGTTGAAGTTCTGCCTCCTATGAACCGGTACTGGGAATTGCTGTGCAGAGTTGGTGTTTTTCAGCATTTTTGAAGACCTTGAACCGGTACTGAGGATTGCCCAGTACCGGTTCATGCTGCAGAACACAGCCACGTTTTTGCTGCTTTTTTCAACTTTTTAATTTTGGGATATTTTCCACTTTTGGCTAATTTTAGGATATTCTTGGGATATTTTGTCAGAGAAAGACCATCTTGTATAAATAGGGTCCCTCTCTCCCTCATCTTGATCTATCTTTTGTCATATATCACTTTAAGTCTTTTTAATTTTGAGAACTCCATTAAAGCTCTTCAAGCTTTTGTGTTATTCCTTTCAAGAACTCAAGTAAGCAATCCTGGTTTATTGTTTTTCCGTTTATTAATGTTGTAGCCGCGGACTAGATCCTTTATAAAATCAAGTTTATTTTCGTTCTTATTGGTTAAAACTTATGTCTCGTTTTTATGTTATGATTTATGCTTTAAGTATGTGTGAGTAGTCGTTTGGCTAAGTCCCAGGATAATCTTTCCCGAGGACTTAGGTCGTTATTTGGTTCCCATTTCTTCGGGCTTAAAAGCATGATTCTTGGAATAGAGCTTGACTTGCATTTTTGGTCTAAACAAAGGGTGTTAACTACTTGGTAAGGCGTTTGTCAAGCGGTCTTGGCAAACGGCTCACCGAGGGCTCGTGGCCTCCTATGTTTTCGATAAATGTGACAAACAAGTTGTTTCGCCTTCGTTTAATCACATCTTTCATTAAACTTAGTCGTTAATGCTGAATCTTTCGGGCGTGAGCGCGTGGTCGTGACTCTCGCCTGAGTTATATTGAGAACCGGTAACATCCTTTGTCAAGGGTTAGAAGATCCTTAGACTTGCCTCTTTTAAGGTTATTAAACTCTTTTCTAGTCTTTTGCCTTAGCATTTTCATCGTTTTCAAGCAAAACCTAGTTGACCACCTTGAACGCCGCATTCTACCATTAAAACCTACAATTCAGTTAAGCTATCTAGCGAATTCCTTGTGGTACGATCCCGGTCTTACCGGTTTATTAAGCTTCCGACGATTTAGCCCTACGGTTGGGGTTTTCTCAGCCTTATTGGAAGGCGAGGTTCGAAGGCTAAGCAGGCCTTAAACCCTTGTGGTGCACACCCAAATCTTGCTCGTGTCTTCGAGGACCCTTCCACATCATGATTTTCTTGGTGAAGATACATTTTAAACTTTTCTTCGTTATCTTCGAAGGTGGCGTATCCTCAACTATTGCATTATCTAGAACTATTTCTCTTTGTTTTAACCTAGCTTCCCCTTCCACGTTACGAGGCGTAACTCCTGAAATAAAGTAACACAAACCATTACGTCAGAAAAAATGGGGTATATTTCGTGACTGTTCATCAAGGTTTCATGTCCACACAAGACTGTATAATTTAGGAAAACATGGTTAATTTACAATCAAAACTAGTATTGACCAAACTTATGTCAATCGCCATGAATTATTTTGCAACAAAATGGGTATTTGCCATTTTTTCATGGTTAGTTGTCAATATTATGCAAGAATTGATTAAGTTGGCCATCCAGGCATGGTAAACTGTCCATGTTTAATGTGTCCATGATAAAATGACCCTGTAATATGAAATACTTACCATGCAATATTGGATAATTTTCAATTAAACTGGTCGTGCCTAATTTAAAAAGAAAAATATACCAGAAACTAGCATCACTTGGCAATGATTTCTGGTGTTCAAATTCATATCATGGAATACAGAATATATAGAATCAAAACTCATTGTTGGGTATAACATGATAAGTTGACCACAACTTCACATGTTTTCTCCCTATATCATCATTTTGGCCAACCACACAACAAAAACTGATACTTTCCTTTGATCTTAAATAAAGGAATATGGCTAAATTACCATCACAAGCGGAAAAAACATGAACAATATTATATGATTAAATTACCATGACGAATACAACGTTTCATGACCATTCATAATCTACCTTCAAACGGATTATAATAACATCACATACTCAAATAATATGCCATTGAAATAATGGAATGTAACCCGAATAGTTGAAGATTTGATTTTTTTATAAAAAC
The DNA here is from genome assembly GCA_019656275.1 of Rhododendron kiyosumense. Lineage (NCBI taxonomy): Eukaryota > Viridiplantae > Streptophyta > Magnoliopsida > Ericales > Ericaceae > Rhododendron > Rhododendron kiyosumense. Next base: position 41,617 of record BPLS01000566.1, read on the forward strand.
ATGACATCTGGTACATTACGAAATCATGAATTGATGAATACAGGCATCCAATTTGAATAGAACACACAACAAGACATATTTTCCAAAACATGCTTTTATTATCAGCAAGAAAAGCAGCAACGCAATTAAAAAACTAAATCGAATTCATGAATTGAAGATCATCATGAATCTCACTGAACCATGACATGCAACTTATTAAACAATTGATTCATGACTTATTGCAACACACAGTAACAAAGTTAGCACAATGGCGACAAACAGATCAGTTTTATAAGCGTAACCTAGCTCCAACCTTCAAATCCAAAACCAAAAAATGAAAAAAAATTGGGGGTTTGACAAATAAAGTTACGAATTCTGGCCATTTCGATTTTGTCTCCTTCTACTCTGTCGATGGCTTCAACCATGAAGGACTTGATCGATATGTGGCGTCGCATTTTTTTCCACAAAAAACCCCATTCGGAAAGGATGAGGGAATGCATACGCTGTTGTTTGCCGTCGGAAAGGACGACAGGATTGAAAGTTAGGTTCTCTGACTAGTATGGGTTTCGAACGACTAGGGTTTTATAAAAAATTTGAGCTCCAAATTCGAATGGAGGGGTTCGTTATAGATCAATAGGATCAATTAATATCTTCCACGCCAATCTCAAGATATGATCGCGAGATTTCAGCAGGACAGCCAGATGGTTGAATCCAGATTTTCGGGAGGATGGAATGGATTAGGAAATTGTCCCAAATTTCGACGCTATATATATATATATATATATATATGTAGCAAGAATACAAGGGCATCACGGGTATAAAAGATAGTAGGAGGACAGAAACATAAGTACTTTAAGAGGGCAGGACGAAAACATAAATATGTAAGGGGTTTTAGGACGATTTATTAAGCCTCCCTTGTTGGAAACCTCCAAGGAGGAGGTCAATAAAATTTATCCTCTAAGCATTCGCCATACAAGTGAAGTAACAAAATACAACTTTGATATAATCTAGGGTCAAGTACCGGGACACCCCTCGAATTATTCTTGTTTGTTTCGCTACCCCCGAATAGAATTTTGCCTATGGCAAGACCCCCTGAGTAAAGTTTCCATTTGGAGGGGGTAACACCGTTGGATGGAAGTATTGAAAAGACCAAATTGCCTTTACATATATTTACACACACAGAGCAGACCCACACTCTCTCCTCCATCTCCTTTCCTACTCCTCACCCTTCCTAACCTTAACACTAAAATGCAATCCCAACTGCCACCCATCACCACCGTCACATCGTAGCCACCCATTGCTTCCAATCGAAGGGACGTTGGTGGTGAAGTTCGGGGGGAGGATGGTGGTGGAGAGAGAGAAGAGGTCAAAGCGGCCGCGAACGGTGACGTTGGCGACAAAGTTGGAGCTGGAGAGGATGCAGAGGCCTGTGTTGTGTTTGTTGCAGAATTTGGTTATGGAAACGACGACGTCGGCGCTGGTGGGGACCTCGAGGAAGTAGGGGGTCATGGAAGGGTCGGGCTTGCGGGTGATGAAGACGGGGTTTGGGCTTGTTTTTGGAGCCGGGCGGGCAGCTGCGTGGGCGGCGGACGACTTCAATGGTTGTGCCATCGCAGGTGTTGGTGTTGGGGGTTAGGGTGGTGGGGTTGTAGTGGCGGTGGTCGGGTTCGGAGGGGGTGAGTTGGAAGTGGTGGGGGGTGGTGGTGGAGGTGGAGAGGTGGCGGTGGAAGTGGTGGGGCTGTGGTATATTTTAGTGTTAGGGTTTCATAGAGAAGGAGAGGGCAAAATTGAAATATTTTCTCACATTTCAAAAAAATTAGGGCAAAATTATAACAATTTTGGACAGAACCCTGACGGAAGGGGTCTATAGAACAAAAAAACTTTGCTCAGGGGGCTGGCCGTAGGCAAAATTCTATGAGGGGGTGAGCGAGACAAACAGAAATAGTTGGAGGGGTGTCTCGGTATTTAACCCTATAATCTACTAATAAAGTACCTATTTGTTAGAAAGGAAAATGAATTTATATTTTATTTTTTATAAATGCACTTTAAAATTTATTTTTCGGTGAGCTTCGAGAGTATGATTTGGGTAATTTCAAGCATTATATAGTTAGGTCTAATTATATATTGCCTCTTCAGCTATCACACCTTCCAAATTACCTCCAAACTTTAAAATCATATACTTAACTGCCTTAAATTATATATAAACCTTTCAACTTGAGCTGCTTATTAATCTTCAATTGCTTAATAGCTGTGGAAGATCTTATAATAGTTTTTCAATGTTATCTTCTTCCAAACATGTCAAGAACGTCCATAATGATGCACTAGACCTATATATCTATCAAAATGAGATACTAAACCTTTCTCTATTTCTTATACATGTAAAGCTATTTAACATCTTAACGCTTTTGGTGACGCAATGGGATATAGAGGTGTCAATGAGGATAAAATATAGGGAGATCGATGGATAGAATGAGTAGAAGAACACGGTCCAGACAAAGATTTGCTCTTTGATTTTGTTAAATATGCATATCACTTTGGGCATTTTAGTCATGTTTTGAGGAAAAAAAAATCGGCAATATTTGAGCAATATTCTAGGCTCTTTGATGGCCATTATTCGACTGAAAACAGTAATAAATGACCCTAGTTGAAAGGTTTAGGTAGTTTAAGCTATCCAAGTGTCTGGTTTTATTACTTAAGGAGTAATATGAAAAATGAGATAGTTTATTGGACAAAACGTAATTAAGCTTATTAAAAAAAAAGGAAAAATTATTCAGTGCTCCTGAGTTGCCGCCATGTAGTTTCCCAATAGCCTTTTTCACCACACGTTTCTATGAGACTCAATAGCAAGCGTATAACGAGACAATTGTGTAGTGGAAAAAGAGTGCTTGGGCACTATAGTATCTCCAAGATTATTAAGCCCCCCTTTTAACTTAACTTTGGAGATCTTTTAGCGCAATATTTTTTTAGTTATTTTATCTAAATCTTTACTAAAATTTGGAATAAATTTTCTCGTACGATCTTGATGAGCATAAGAGAAAAAGTATAAACACATTCTTTTAAACACTTTGTTCGTTTCTACTTCAAAAATCTTATCTTCAAAAAATTTAACTGTTTCGTCATTTGTGTTTTTTGTACTCTGTCTGTCCCAATATACTGTAATTGTTCTCTTTGGAAGTTCGTGCTACTTTTTAATTGATACATCTCGTAATTTGTAATGTTTTATGTGATTCGAAAGCATTGTATTATAGAATTAATCAAGATCTATCAAACAATATTCATATTCGATATGGAATTCATTACGAATTTAAAGATATAACTCATTTTTTAGCCGATAATAACAGAACGAGAAACAATTAAATTAAGACAGAAAGAGTATTAAAAAAATTCATATAAAATGCCAGAAAGACCCAAAAAATCAATCGAAACGAATGATGCAATGTAAAAATCCTATCCATCTACTAGAAGGCATTCAAGGCAACAACGTCAAAAAGGTAGTTAGAGGCGGTACCATGTGCAGTGGAATCCTACCTGCAGTATAAACTTCCACACCCAATCCGTACTTTTCAACTCAATTTCCACCAAATATCTAAACAAACCCGTCAATCCCAACCCTCCATCAATCTTCCCTTCATTTTGGACCCTAGAGAGAGAGAGAGAGAGAGAGAGAGAGAGAGAGAGAGAGAGAGAGAAGCGTTATTACAACAATCTATCCCACGACCGTAAATCAGGCGGTGAGGAGAGAGAAACAAAGTGGGTAGAGAGAGAGAGAGAGAGAGAGAGAGAGAGAGAGAGAGAGAGAGACGTTCAGTTTCTCCGCACAACAATACCCACATCGTGAAACGATCCCTTCCTTCTGGTCTCACATCTATTCCACAGATATTCAGAACGATCGAAAGCTTCGTCGGACGAATCCTAAATATCCATACCCATAAGATTGTGACGACGTATTTTGCATTTATTTACATGTATAGAGTGAGTTAGGGTTTTCTGGAAATGGGTTTGGAAGATTCAGATCTTCTAGACGAGGGAGGGAAAGCCTCGGCGGTGTCGTGCTCGATCTGTCTGGAGGCTGTGACAGACAACGGGGCTAGATCCTGGGCAAAGCTTCAATGCGGACACGAATTTCATCTGGGTAAGTGAGAATTTTCGACGTTCGGTTTATGCTCTTTTTTGTGTTTGTATAGAAGTGGTTGAGATCTAAGTCACATAATTCATTTTTGTGCGGTGCGTGAGATGGAGCGCGAGCCTGAAAGTATCTTTGAAACACGTATTAGACTACTAAAAAATCCGCGAGAGTGAGGATAGAGAGCGCGAGTGCAGTGTGACAGATTGAGAGCGGTTGCGCTGGGTATTTTGAAGGATTATGTGGCTAAGGTTGAGATCTGATTGGTTTTTGATTAGTAGACGATGGCAGAATTGTATTTAAGGTGATGATATCTATATCTATGAAACTTACCAAAAAAAAAAAATCTATATCTATGAAGTGCTTGATAGCTTATAACTCTGTTAGTTTTAGATGAAATTGGTCGACAGATCAGGATAGCAGTGGACATAGGAATTTGATAGAGGGGCCAAATTCTGAATTATTTGTAGTCTGGAGAGATTTTGGTAAAAGTAATTCAATTTTGAATGGGTATAGTTATCGAGATTTAGTTTCTACAATACTAAGTTGTATTGTAAATACCAAAGTATACATTGGAGAAAATAGGATTACTCGAAAACTTTGGAGGTGCTGTGGCACCCACCGGCAACCACCTGTGTCTGGCACTGGATCAGTAGTTCTACGTCTTTTTCTCTAGAGGATTTAAACACTAACTAGAAATTTTGAAAGAGTCTGCATGAAAAGGTAAATACTCGGGACTAACATGTAGATGTAGTAATTGTGAAGTAGAAATGGTGATTTTGGAAAGTGCATAACTTATTTTTTTCAGCTTGAGTTTAATAATGAGGGAGAGGTTGGAGACGATATGAGCCTACTGAAATAGGTTGGCGTAAGAGGAGAGCTGCTTTTGGCATATTATTTACTTGACGAATAGCACCAAAAGTGAAAGAGTATTTTTTTTTCCTTTTATTTTATAGAATAGCTTTTACGGCCACTAATACTTAACAGGATGATGATGATGATATCGATAAGGATGGTTAGATGCATGTAGTAAGGCTAAGAAAGATCAAATTGGAAACAAAAACATTAGGGAAATGGTAGAGTAGCAATATTTGAAGACATGTTTCGAGATAACACTATGCGTGATATAGTGTACAACCAGTACCACTACAACTAGATGCGTGAGGAAGATTGGGCGATGGGATCCTTCGAGTGGAAATGGTGGTGGAACCATGGAAACATGAAGGATCTCTGATCTGTATTTGTTTTCACAGAATGGACTACTTGAGAGTAGAATATGATGAGTGTTTGCCTGGTAGGTAAGAAATGTTAAGGAGACATTTGCTTGAAATCGAGTACAGAGGCTTTTAGTGGGACAGAGTTTAGTTCTATCACCAATTTAGGGTCCACTAGTTAAGTCTCATTTGCCAACCGTTCATAGGGGTTATCTACATTTGTCTAGGCAATCTTATCTTGTTCAGTTGTTTTTTTTTGAAAGGCTTGTTCAGGTTTAAAATGCTCTTTTCATTCCCGCATCTTTCTTTCCTAAGCTACTGCCACTTTTTGTTCCATACTAAGGTTGTGTGACAATTGAAACTGATAATTGGCAAATGAAAATTAAGCACTTTTAGTTCAGGATGTTCCTTTGGCAATTTTCCCTAGTCATTTGCCACCATTCTTTAAAGCTCAAATTAAAGTTCAGGATGTTCTAATGAAATATCTAACCAACCATATGCATGTGCGCTCCTATCTACGAATACAAAGACATCTAATGGGCATGTAAGCGATGTGTTAGGGACATGCATACGTGTTGGAAAAATCTAGAATATATTCCCTACTTGTGCAAGTAGAGAATGGGCTAAATGTTGCTAACCACAACAATCAAGAAGCAAATTTAAGAGTTGAAAAGATGAAGTAAACAACAAGCAACCACGAGACACTGATTTCACGTGGTTCAACATGGGTGCCTACATCCACGGGTAAAAAAACATTTCAATCATCCACTATTAAATAATGGGGTTACAAAGAGTTCGACTCTAGTACAAAACTAGTGGTATATAAAGAAAGCAACAAAAGATGAATGTTTAGTTTTCTCCAAAGTGAATATCCCAACCACCAATCTTTTTTGTTTTTGGTGATCTTCTAAAACTAGGAGTCTAAAAATTATGTGAACAATCTGCTCCAACGAAATCATAGAGCTCCTCACCGTGGAGAACATTCTAAAATTTTGTCATAGTCGGGGAAGAAACGACCGATCTTGGCTTGAAACCTGGAGTTTCTTTCCTTTCATTTCTCTCTCGAATTCTCAAATTTCACACACACAGAGGAAGACTGAGCCTTCTATTTTGTTGTAATTCCCTGAAGCTAACTCCCTTTGTCTTCCAAAGAATGACAAGGTTACCCCAATACGTTTTTTACCTAACACATGAGTCCATTATAAACCCACCCATTAGATTGGGACCACCAAACAAGTCGCCCCCTCCTGACTTAGGTATGGGGTTCTTCCAACCCCATTCAGGCGCTGCAAAATACATGCTTCTCCTTGGGCAAAGTTTTAGTCATCATATCCGATCCATTCTCATTGGTATGGACCTTCGCAAGTTGTAACAATTTCTCATTCAAAACATCATGAATCCAATGATACTGCATGTCAATGTGTTTTGATTGAGATTGAAAATTTGGGTTTTTGCTCAAATGAATTGCTGTTTGATTGTCACAAATGAGAGCATACCCTTCTTGTTCAAAGTCCAATCTTGAAGAAGCCTTTCGATCGATGGCATCTCCTCGCAAACCTTCTGCCACTGCCATGTTGTCAGCCTCGGTGGAGGATAAAGCAACACAATTCATAAAGCTACACATTTCTATAGCAAGAGTTAAATGAAGCTAAAAATAAGATAAGTATTTGGGTAGCTGTCCCATGTTTTATCTACTTGCAACATGAAGCTTATAGCTGCGAGGAGACAAAATGGTAAATATTAACCCCCTTGCAACAAAACACAAAGACTTAAATAAAAAATATTTGAGACAGAATCTGACATCAAGAGAAGCATTGTTGCCAATGGTTGTTTTTAAAGTTACATATGTTGGTATGGCAATGTAGAAATTTAGAGATAAATATTCTTATACGGATGTGGAGGGATTTCCGAAAAAGTACATTTCATAGTGGGAATAAGTAAGAGATATGATAAAGCAAATTTTTTTGATTTAAGTTTGAAAATGAGTGATAGGATATGCTCTATATTATTGCGTTGCGCCCAATATGTTACTTTGTAAATTGTTAATGATGAAGCAATCTATTAATGCCACTTGGAGCTTCTAGGGCTCTCTTACTAAAGAGACCCTTTTGGTTAATACTACCTCCGTCCCTAAATGTTTGGCCATTTCGCAAAACGAGAACTCAAAAATAATGCATTTCTTTCAAGAAAAAATTCAAACTTTTTTCATAAATTAAAAGAACTCATTGATATCTAGTGAATTGTTAAAAAAAAATTTAATTTTTCTTGCAAAAATTGTATTATTTTTACGTTCTCGTTTTGCGAAACGGACAAATATTATGGGACGGAGGGAGTAATACACAGTATAGATGAGTGTGCCATTAGGTTGGGATGTATTGTCAGATTGTTTTAGCCTTTTAGGTAATTATAGAGCACGAGATTCTTTCTTCTCTTGGATTATTTATGATTACGTTACAATGGTATCAAAGCCAGATATTCACTGCTCAGCATCAGAAAGCCGGACTTGGTTTTTGTCCTTGGTTGGCGCCTGTGCATCATATATCGTTGTCATCTGAAACAACTTGTAGATGTAGGACCCTAGTCTTCATCACCTTCATCGTGGCTGGCTCCCCTTTGTCATTGTTTGGTTAAGAATAACCTAGCTGTTCTAGTGTTTGGTTAAGGGCCTTAGGGCCATTTGTCCTTTTTTAGTTCAGAATTTATCGTGGAATGACACATTCATTTGGTTGATTAATATTTCCTACTTGGGATCTTGATTGAGGTACTTTGACTGATACTGCCATTAGCTTCAAGCAGATCATTTTTGGCTATGAGGGAACAATTTAATCAAAATTGTTGAAACTTGAGTGCTGTAATCCTGTGACTTTGAGCAAAAGGTCTATTGCCATGGCTATTGCATTAGATGGGTGCGTGAGCTAAATTACTACCTTCACTCATTATTTGTAATTATGCACAGGAAATGCCCTTGCTTGCAGCATTGGAAGATTTATACGTTCCATGTATTCTGAAATGATGCGCCAAATTTGACAGGCTGTTTTTTTTTCTTTGTTTTTGCTTGATTTTTCCCATTTCTGAATGCATTATTTTCACCAATACAGCTTAGCTCCTGTGTTTTGCTTTCTTATGTTCGTCATGGCCTTTTTTTTTATTACTTTCAGACTGCATTGGTTCAGCATTCAATTCAAAAGGAGCTATGCAATGCCCCAACTGTCGGAAAGTTGAGAAAGGTCAATGGCTATATGCAGGTGGTTACCGTCCATTGTCTGAGTTTAGCATGGATGACTGGGCCCATGATGAGGATCTTTATGATCTAAGCTACTCTGAGATGGTAAAGTCAACCTTTTTGGTTTATGCTGATTCAGAATGTTGATAGTTATAGTGGGCTTTTCCAGCATATGAGTTTACGTATTATATTTTTTAGCGCATTTTTTTATTACTGTGTGATCTGAAAGGTGCAATTACCAGTATTTCTTGATTTGTTGAAAATGATTGGGGAAATTGATCAAGTGTTGATATGTAAGGTATCCATTGTCTGTTTTGTCTTAGCCCTAATCAATATTTATATGGATTACACTTATCAGTGAGAAATTTGTATACTTTTTTTTTGGGTGAGCTGCTATTAATCTATTTTCTAAATTGGCTCATTTAACTCTAGCGATAAGGTGTATATCCTTTGGCTTCACACTCATCCCTTATTGACATTCCTTGTTACTAGAAGCGTTTTGCCTTGTTTTTTCTTTCATGAGTTTTAAAGTTACCAAATGTTGTTAACGAAACCTTTACTGTGATGTGTACTGTAAGAAGTGACATTTCTTACATGATATTTTCCAAATGTTTCAGAACTCATTGGAATATAAAGCATCCTTCACGTCTGTGTACCCATTAGAGCACGCCTCCGAATGTATATGTTTCCATTCATTATTGTATGGCTTGATCTTCTCATAGGTTAAGAAGATACCATTTGGTATTGTGCGTCCACGTGAAAGCTCACACTCATATTGTGGCAACTATTTTATTTTTGACCACGCAAGGAAATAAGCTCCATTTTGCCACATGAATTCCTACCCTATTGTTCACAGGCTTAATGAGAATCGTCTCATTTCAGGCTCAGTTTTTCTTATTTCTTACAGTTTATCAAATAGGTAGACTCAAGCACAGGCTGTCATTGTAAGAAAGACATGGTTTACGACAATTCTTTGTTTCCGTGCTCATGCTTTTCGTAGTATGTCTTGCAGTATTGTCTTTTTCGTTGACATACTTCGCTATGTTATACAAGAAAACACCCTGGCCGAGCTCATGGTGCAATATTCCTTAGATTGTTTATCACACCTTCTCATTCATGTCTTTGTTTTTCTTTACAGAGTTAGTAGCAGGGATTTTCCCTTACAGTGTATATCACCTTCTCATTCATTTCTTCTTTGGCCTTCTTTACAGAGTTAGTTGCAGGGATTTTTCATTACAATATTGTTGGATGAACTTGTGAAGGATTTAAGTCACATTGCTTGATGGTTACATGTGTTTATGGTTGAACATGAACCTTCCTATATGAAGCCACTTGGCAGCGGATATAACCTAGCCTTCCCCTTCGTCAAGTCACTGTTAGAGCTGTTAAAGAAAACTACGTCAGTAATTTTGGGTCTCAAAATGCTAGGAATGCCCTTTCCTTGACCTTCCTTCTATTGAGTAAGTGTTAGAGCCTCTATAAATGAATGTGCAATGGCAAAACTAGCCTAATCTATTCCCGAAACCGAACAGGCATCCTTGTAATTAAAATCATAAAGAGGTTAGAAAAGTTGCAAAGAGATTTCCTTTGGGGCGGCTGGGGAAGGAGTCTAAGTATCATTGCGTAGATTGGGATATAGATTGTTCTCCTATAAGGGAAGGGGATTTGAGAATGAAGACGTTTGCTATCTTCAATGAAGGTTTATTGGGGAAGTGGCCGTGGAGATTTAATTGTGAAAGGAATAGATGGTGGAGGAAAGTAGTGAGTGCTAGGCATGGGGAAGTTTGAGGTCGTGGTCCTCATTGGAAGTTTGCAAGCTGCATGAGATGGGGCTTTGGAAGGGTATCAAAAGAGGCTGGTAAAAGTTTTTAAAGCAAACGAGCATGAAGGTGGGGGCAGGGAGGACGGTGAAATTTTAGCACCACGTGTTTGGTGTGGTGACGGATGGGATATGGTTCCTACTTGTGATAATCTTATCTCAAAGGATGATTATTGTGAATCGGTGGTGTTTGTGCTTAAGCAATGGAGAATTTGTGGCGTATTTGTTGATTCATTATCTGGTGGGGATCTTTGTGATGCGGCATGTTGTGGGTTTTTCCACAGACGGTGGGACAACTTATTCAAGAATGGCACGAAGGAGACAGAAGCTATACATCTTGATTCTGCCTTGTTTGATGTGGCTTATTTGTAGAGAGCAGAACATAAGACAGTATAATTGGGAGGAGAAGCCGGAAAATTTAGATTCTTTTTCTTTGTAGGTTGTATAGTTAGGAATCGAGGGAGTGGGATCCAATGGTTGACCTATTCCTTTACGTTTTAGATAGTTTTGGCGGTAGTGGTGTATGGGCCCATTTCCTTGACATGTTCCATTTTGGTGGTTACTTGATCTTTTGGGCCTTTTTGTTCTTGGCCTTCTTTTGTACATGCATGCTATCTCCTTGATGCCTTTTATATAGATTTTATTAATTAGAAAAAAAAGTTGGGCCGTTGGTATTATATATATATTGTTTATGCAAATGGAAATTGAATCTGTGTCCAGCCCAAATTTTTCACTGCAGAAATCATCACAGTAACATAACGTCTCAATTGAGAAAATTCGGGAATCGGAAACTTCCAGCACAACAACTTTCCACTATTGGTTTTCTTTCCTCTTTCATCTCTAGATGTACTCAGAAACCATGATTGTACCTGCAAAGCTTGATTTTTTACTCCTCTTTACTCTCCACGTACGCAATGTTTGGATGAGTATACATCACTTGATAATTGCTGGTTTTAGGTGGTTATTGAATCCACATCACCATCTCATCAAATGCTCAGATTAAGGGTGAGCACAGGTCAGTCTGGTTGGGTTTAACCCTGACCCACCATCTGAACTGAATTGATTGGGTTAGAAAGTGCTCAGCCATCTTTGGTGGTTCTTCAGGTTTAGATCGACCAATCCGAAACCATTGATTCCTTGGTCGGTTCACAGGTGCAGGCCAGAAAATTTCACATCATCTTATGTTGAGCTTGCAATCTCATAAATGAACATAGCTTTGAAGAAAGTGCAGAAGACAAATGTAAGATAGCAGAAGACAGAGCATGCAGTGGCCACCACCATTGTTCTGGCTTTGTTTGTTGTTCTAGCATAGGTAGTTGACTGTCGTCATTGCCCTGTTGCATTGCCGTCATCCGAAGGGTAATCAGGGGAGGGATGGGATTCATGAGGATGGAGATCAATGAGCTGTGAGATGGGGAAGGAGAGAGTGCTGAGGTGAGAGGGACAAAGTATTCATAAAGTGAGAGGTGTTATCTCCTACTTCTACCGATTGAGTTTTGATTAATATTCGGTCAGAGGTTGTTTGGAAATTGTAACTCGCCATGCTAGTAATTGGAAATGAGTTTCATAACTCACCATCCTCTGCAGATAAGGTAGGAGTTGGTTTGGAAATCTTATCTTTCTGTAATCTCACAGCCAAATCACTGTATGCCACGTGGAGTAAGAATAGTGAGTTCTGAATCATATTTGGTTGGATACTGTTAGGTGAAAGTAATTTCAAGTTTGATGTAACCACTACTGACCGTTCAGTTTCTGAAATCCGACTGCTGCTACTTGGATTGGATCAGATTGTTTGGATTGGTCAGGTTTTCTCTGAGCCCTACCCGATACTGTAATTGAGTCTGATTTACTGCATTTGTATCTGAAGACATGGTGGTTGTTGGTGGAGTGTCACAAAGTCATGAATTTTGTTGAATTTGTGTTGACCGGGTCACCGGAACGCTCCAAAACCTTTACTTAGTCATCTTGGATTTCGCGTGGGGGTAGTGGTACTGGCACTGATTGACAAGTGACGAGAGAGATCAATGAATGGCAAGGGATGTGGATAGGTTATTGTAGAAAGCGATTCTAGGTGATGATGGGCTGCAGTGGTGTATCTGTGCATCCGTTATGAAATGAGGAGTGGCAGCGGTGATAATGGGAGAATGGGGTGGAAGATAGTGGTGAGCAGTGCTTTTCGAGTTAAAAAAAAGAAGATAGTGGTGAGCAGTGGAGTGGCTGTAGTGGTGTGGAAGATGGTAGCGTGCAAACTTGGTTTGGGTACTAGACGATAAGATAGGGTCCTGTTTGGCTAAGAAGATGAGGTTAGCTGGAGGGGTCTTGTAAAAGGGTAAAGGAGTTAAATGAGTGTTTATATCCATCATTCTACCACTTTAACAAGGAGGTCAATATAATTTCATAAACTGTACAGGAGGTCTCTGTAATGATTAGAAACCTCGGTCCTGAGGAGAGGTAGGTGTAACTTATCAAAGAAAACACGAGACCTTATTTATTTGTCATTCTGTTGGTTTTTCAAAAAGCCTTTGGTGTTAATGCGTTGGAAAATTAACATCACAAGGAATCCACCAAATGGTCAGATCTACCAAACAAAAATAGAGAATTTTGACAGGTCCCTACCCTCCAAATGCCCTTCCAAGGAAAACTCCCGCCTCTGGTACCTGCTAAAATCCTGAAGGACTTAATTTTAAAAGCTCCCATTTTCCACAGTACCCCACCAAAGGACATTGTCCCCCCTGCAAACTCCTTGAAGTTGATGAAGAATTCCCAGAAGATGCAATAGTAAGTCCATCTCCAAATCTTGAACGCTCCTCAGTCCTATACCCCAAAGCACATTCTCCTGATGCACCTCTAAAGCACCACTCCACTGCATTACTTGCAAGAGCACAAAGGATAAGTGGCCTCAAAAGTATCCTGCCTGTACCGTTTCTGTCCTGTGCCGTTCCCACCTTATTTTTGTTTGTAATTATAGACTATTAATTCAGAGTTATACAACGCATTTCGCGTACAAGTACCATAGGTAGTAACTAGTAAATACTCCCTCCTTATGCTGTCCCTTTTGAGAATTCTTACTCATTAAGGTGACACCACATGTTATAACTGCATTCAATTTCAAATTTAAATTCATTAATCCCGATATTGCCCCTTTATTCTCTGAATGCATCCCTAGTCATTTGTAATGGATGATTTTGGAAAGCTAAAAGTTTTACAATTCCACTTTTCAAGGAGGACTAACAGTTTGTGGGTCATTTCAAATGGAAAGGTGGACCAAGAATATGGGACGGAGGGTCCGAGAGAGTAACAAAAATGAGTTAAGGTCATCTGATATGCTAACTTAGATCATTCATCTCTTTGGAATTATATGTGCATCGTCTTGTTCACGGTACTATGGTGGTTTACCATTTACATGATGAATGTTGGATCCAATTATAGGAAACCTAGTACCCTGCTATGCCATCTCAGTGGTTTCTAATTAAGATTACTCTTGAGAGCACACATTTTGGTTGGAAATGTATTTTCTGTTGCATCCACAGTAGTTAATTAAATAGTTGTCTGTTAATTTGTTTTTTGGTTCGTTCTTTATCTCTTTTCTTCACTCCTGCTATTTGTGGTACTTTTACGTAAACTGTATTATATTGACCTTTAACTTAAGCTAAAGTGTGCTGTTCAGCCAAGTTTATTAAGTGGTCCATGTTATAAATCAAGTATTTGCTATTGCCAATGATGTTCAACTCTCTCTCTCTCTCTCTCTATGTGCAAGAAAATAATATAATTGGATTTTTGTTTGACCAGTGTTTTCTTTGTGGTTTTGCAGTCATTTGGGGTGCACTGGTGTCCATTCAGTGGATTAACGCGGCTTCATTCATCCTTCGAGTAAGCATGATTTCTGAAATTATTATTGTTATACAGGTTTACTTCCCAACAAATTAGGTGTTGAAAGTGGTGACAATGTTTTCCCTTCGTTTGAAATGTTTGCATCTGCATGTCTCGGCAGATTTGTTGAATTTTAATCTATCTTCTTATTCTGAGTTTTCTCATTCACAAGAATGCTGGGACTGACAATGTTAATTTTTTATTGTTAGATTATCTGGTTTAGTAAATTTTGTTGTGATAAATTTGGATTCTGGAGTGGAAGAAGAGCAATGGAGGTCTTTTTAGAAATATTTTGGAAAATCGACAAAAGTAAGTAACACCATTTGCAAATGGATGTTAGATCAACTGGTTTTAGTAAACTGCCATTCAAATCCACCATTGCTCCTCTAAATTAATAATTCATCATTGAATGACAATGGAACCCATATCACCCCAAATGAACCACAATTGAGCTACGCTTCACACTAGCCGCTACTGTATATACTGTCCTGATTCCCACCATTTGCGATTATAAAGCTGGGACTGCCAGGCACTTCATTTTAGTTGTTCTACCATTGCCCAATGCATGTCTAGGATATGTGCCGGACACATCGCATGTCGTCTCATTTTTGAGCTTTTATGTTGGACATAGTAGGGATAGGCTGGCATGCGTGTCATTTGTCCATACCTATGGTAGGATACTTTGGGGCCAATAATCTTGTATAGCTGCCTGTTTATGGAATTTGAAACCAAAAGTTGCTGGAATTTGTTGATAGGGTCAGAGATTGATATTTTTCTTCTAATTTTAGTTGCTTTCTCTTCTTTTTTGCCATTATTATTTTAATTACAAGCATAAGAGAATACAAGTATTTGAATTACATCAAAGCAGAAGCCCACAATCACACTAAGCCTTATGGGGATAAATAAGTAAACAATAAATCCCCATTCAAGGGAAGAAACAACCAATCTTTCCTTTTGACAAGGATTGACCCCCTGACCTCCCATTTGGAAGTGTATTAGAGATGGCCAATTGAGCTAACCCCAGTTGGTTTAGTGAGTTTCTCTTGTGTGTATGATGTTTAAAGTATGCATCGGACGGTTTTCCAATGTAGAGTTAGTCCTATTTCTTACTTATTCTTAGTGGTTTTGTGTGTCTATTAATTATTTTCCTTGTGTTCTTATAATTTGAAAATCATTGTGCCACGAACTGTCCTTGGCCGTTTACCATGTCCGTGTCCTCACAGTTGACTTAGATCAAATGCCCCATCCACCTGTAGTAGGCCTCCGACTGGAAAGGTCGGGGCAATATGCCATTTATTTTAATCACGCCCTGTGTCGTATATTGTTTGTCCTTCTTGAAAATCATGTCATTTTGCAGATCAAGATATTAAGTACTTCTGGACGTACTTTTTTAAAACTTATGTACCAATTTGATTATCTAAATTAGTTTTTTAAAGTTGCAAAAAAAAAAAAAAAAGGAAAGGAAAATTATGCACTGCCTATGTTTTTTATTTGTGTTTATTTTGTTCTTAATTGCATGTTTTTCTTTGCCTGAATAACTTCTCTCTGTGATGGGGATTACGTGGGTACTGTATGTTGTGTTGATCATTTACTTCTCTCTCTGATGTGTTTTGTTTTCCAAATCTGCAGTGAAGGAGAATTTTCATCAAATGCATGTAAGATTTTCCTCTATCTTAACTAGGGAATTTCTCCTAAGTTTCAACATAGGAATTTTTGACCTAATAATATAGTAAGAACATTTGCTTTTATGTAGATCATGATCTTCTTGGACAGCATGCGATCTTTGCTGAGCATGCTGGTGTATCGTCGACCACTCATCATTGCCCATATGTTGCTTACCTTGGACCAATTCACCCCTCGTCATCAAATTCCAGTGGGAGTGTTTCAGATGGGTCTAGTTTCAATGGTCAATGGAATGGGCCATCAGTTCCTGGTGAGATGCCGCCTTCTTATGGATTTCCTTCCATGGACGTCAATTACCACAGTTGGGATCACCATTCCTCCCCCTTCCCTCCATTGAGCAGTCGTGTTGGTGGTGCTGATCAGCCTTCAGTTCCATCTGTGACCCACAGGCCAGCTAGGCCAAATTCTGAAGTGCAAAGATCAGGGTCCTTTATTCATCCATTCCTTTTGGGCCACAGGTACTCACTTGTGAACTCAATTGTGTTGCAATTTAAGGGTTTTTAGACTTTGGCTTAAATGTCCATAAAGCCATGATTATTAAGCTACAAACAGGTGCCTGGTGCTGTGTCCACTGTCCACATGTGGGATTCATTTTACTTAAAAATACAAAAAAACATGTGGGATTCATTTAATTAGCATCCCAAGGGCACGGGGACACACAAATCTGCTACTAAATATAAAAGAGGGAGTTGATGGTTTCTTCGGCAGAGGGATGAGAAGACCATTATAATTCATTAGGGTCGTATTCCCTAGTAGCCTGGCATGATAGAGAAGGCCACCGCGTTTGCAATTTGAAATATTTGTTAGTAAATTAGGATCTCCTATGTTGTTAGTATATTTCTTTTGTTTTCAGGATAGTGTTTATATGTTTATAAGGTATCTTATAATTCATTAGGGTCGTATTCCCTATAGCACGGCATGATAGAGAAGGCCACCGCGTTTGCGATTTGAAATATTCGTTAGTAAATTATTATCGCCTATGTTAGTATATTTCATTTGTTTTCAGGATCGTTAGTGTTTTTGTACTCTATAGAGGAGATTTTGTATAGTTCATGATAAATGTTGATTGTAAAGTATGTTTTCTAGGTGGATGTCCTAGAAACATGTGGACCCAAACACTTTATATTTTCTAGGTGGATGTCCTAGAAAACATGTGGACCCAAACACTTTATACATTTAGAAGCCTCCATGTGACAGTCGTTAAAACATTTCCAACCGGAGCCAGTTTAAATGATTTTCTGAGTCGACGACAAGAATTTACAATTTCATGAAATGAAAAATCAGTTAGGAGTTGGACGTAATTCCATAAAGTCCCAAGGTCATGTCAGAAATTTTCATTTCAACCCCATCCTGAACCAGTATGCGCCTAAGGTGGCAAAGAAATAAATTCAGTTTACCTATATTTCACTGCCTTCACCTTTTCCTTCCCCTCTACGAATTCCTCTACCATTCTCATCATTTGAGACCGATTGTAATGGGTAAAAGTGTGTTTTCCCTCATGACTTTTGTCCTTTAAAGACCCACTTTTTCCGCATGGCATAAATTGACTACAAAATATACTTGTTGCAGTTCTGCCGCTAGAGTTGGAAGCTCTATATCATCTTCAATGATTCCTCCATACCCTGGTAGTGCTGCTCGGGCCCGTGACAGAGTCCAGGCTCTCCAGGCATATTTTCAGCAACCCACCAATTCACCAGCTGTACGCAATGCACCCTTGATTTCTGGCACAAGGAGATCATCAAGCTCTCATCGTGGCATTGCCCAAGTACCCCCAGTAGCATCATCTTCTGATTCGACCAATGGCTTCTACTTCTTCCCATCAGCTTCATCCGGTCGAAACTTCCAGGAGTCAGAAAACGCGCCTTCAAATCGCTTCCATGCATGGGAAAGAGACCATTCGACTTCATTTTCATCTAACCAAGCCGATAGAGATCCAGTGTGGGGCCCGTTCCATCAAGCTGGTGGTGGTTCTGATACAGCGGCTGCCAGACCCACTGGCTTTCGCCAGAGGTACGGATCTGAGAGGATGCCATCGCAAAATCGGTCATAGAATCGTTATTTATTCATCTTTTCGTGGAGAAAAACTTTGAATGCTATGACTGGAACCAGAAATTATGTATGTTTGGGACGTACAATGTGTAATGCTCGTTGCGCTCGTCTTTCAGAGACTTGATTGACGAGAATATTATGTGGCGTGGCCCTGAAATCGCGTTTTGTCTCGGTGGCCACGAGCCGCTTGTGTGCTGGACTGGACTGGACTGGCTTTCCTCTTGCTTCTTTGCCCCGGGAATATAAAATAAGATTTGCTTGTTTTATTTTTGTAATCATCGAAATCCAAAGATTTTGCTTTTTGAGTAGCAGATACGTTGGCTTTCTTTTTCTGATACAAGTGGCTTGCATATTTCCTTATCGAATCAGGGCATTGTCTGGCTTGCATATTTTTTAATTTTCATTTTTGCATTTGGATCGGGGGAAAATATTCAAACATCTTCGAAGATAATAATTTCCACCTTTTACTCGATATTTTTCCCCTTCAAAAATAAGTAACTTTGTTCCAATTTTATTGGATGTCGCGGAAGGGACATATATAACTTTGATATGCCGCCTCTAAAATTTGGCTAGATTCGTCCATTTGTCGTTCCTAGTTCCAGTAAATTCAGACCTTTAACGCTTGTCTTCACAACGAACAACTTATTTATTAGGTCCCGTTCTAGAAACTTTCTTAAAAAATAAACATTTTATTTCACATTTTCAAACTCAAAAATAATGTAAATGAAAAATAATTTTTCAATTTTTTTTGCATTGTATAAAAGATTTTAATGAGATATTTCAAATAAGATTCATATTGCATATTTTTAGATTTTAACAAGCCCATAATTTTTGAGTTTGAAATTGCCTTCTTAAAAAATAAGGGTTTTTTTTTGCGTTCTGAAACGGGGCCATGGTAGTAACGTTGTTTTTTTCTTATTTAATTTTTTTTTTCGCATTTGCTAATTTTACGTCTAACGACAAATCGAAAAAGTAAAAATTTATAACTTTTACCTAAATATTTTTGAAATCTCCATGGCAAAGCCCAAAAAATTGGTTTTGATCTCTCTCTGTCTCTCTCTCTCTCTCCACTTCAGAAAGATATCTCTCTCCCCACACACACCCTATTTTGTGAGCTCAATATTTATTGGACTAGAGTTTACGCTTACCATCGCTGGGGAATTTTGAAGACTAAATTGAAGAAACAATTATTATTTCATTTTTTGGGTTCAAATTAGTAGTGCTTGTAACTTGATGTTTATAAAGATGTAGTCATATGCTTAGAGCATGTACACCAATAGAAATGTATTTCACCTACTCAACAGTACATATTTTTTTTTCATTTTACTTATCCAAATCTCTCTCAATCCCACACCAATACTCTCTATTATCATCTATATTCTTATAAAATACTATAAAATATTACACATTCCCAATGATAGAAGACAAAGAGTGGAGAAAGAAGACAGAAGAGAGAGAGAGAGGAGAGAGAAGAAATAATAGTTGTTTAATACATACGAGCTTCGCTAGAAATACCGAAGGTTTCTGACAAATTTATTTTGCCTTCCTTGTTTAGCTATTATGGTGTAGTGCACTTTTTTCATTTTTGTTCTCTATTTTACCTAAAACCATGTAAATACCTACTCTCATAAACATGCTCTTAGTTAGTAGTAATATTTTTTGCCTTTGAACAAAAAGTGGGAAGAAACTGTGCCCTAAGAGATAATTGTGCTCTAGTATATTATATATGTAACAGCATTAATTCCCCTAACATCCTAGGCTTGTATTCACTATACTTCTACTTAATTGGCATCTTTTTGGGCACTTTAGCTTAGCTATAGCTCAAATTCGTCAATGAAAAAAGGAAATGGACCACCTTATATATTTATTTATTTCAAAACTTACACTATCAAATCTCTAGCTCAATCTTTTGAACCCACACCGGTCTCCTCTAAAGCTTCCTTTGATGCGAAAGCCACTCTATCACTCCACTTACTCCAAACAAAAGAAAGTTTTACTCTATCCATCCTTTATTTAGAGTCCAGTATTTTATTTTGGGTTGTCCCTTAATAAGTGTTCATTTTGTAAAGTTAGTGCATTGTCTATTTTGTTTCTAAAAGTATATTCCATTTTGAAAAGTTAGTGGATAAAAGTGTAATGATGATGGGTAAATAGGAAAAGTAGAGGAAAAAGTTGATGTGAAAGGTATAATGATGATATTTTTTTAATAAATTAAAATTACAAAATAAGACACTTAAAAATGAACGAAAGGAGTAGTACTTAATTTTGTGAGTACAGAAAGTCTACACACATCTTTAAAATACAACTTTTGAATCCTATCATTTGATGCATGCGTAGCCGTGTGCATTTAACGTTTCCTTCCGGACCTTGTTATGCCTAGACAGGAGTGAAACAGTTCAAAACGAGGTGGTTGGAACTTGGCACGCTAGGGATGGCAGAAAAAAGTACTCTTAGTTAGTGCGGCGCCCATTGTTCAATCCCAAAAGGCCATTAATTCAATCTGGTTTCAAAGACCTACTTGCGAAATGGCAAATATGAAAGAGGGATCCATATTGCTATGCCAAAAGTCTACACCCATAGCTCAGAGTTCACCGCTTTTTCCATCACTTTCAAATTAACCGTTCAAAAGTGTTTTGAATAGTTCAAATTTTAAAAAATTCTTTCAGAGAAGAGTTTCCTCGTAACACTTCTCCGGAATAGTTTTTTTAAAATCCGGACCATCGATTGTCGAGACATGTTGGGAATATGTGTGAAAGATTGAGTCCCATATTGGATAAATAGAAAAAAAGTTGGACCTTAATATACAATTGAATGACTCATCACTTACAAGGCTTAGCCTTTTAAGTGGATATGGGTCATTCAATATATATTGGGTTTAGGCGATGTGGTGTAAACTCTGTGGATACTCCCCAACGGACTCAGGCGGATCAAGACTCCCAACAAGACGGACGGTGAAATATTGAGCGGTGAATGTTGAGCAGTAGGTATAGCACCACTGAATGCTATGGCCCACATACCATAGAAATATCATCATACTTTTCCGTGTATTAATTGTATGCAATTTTGTTGTGTAATATTTATAAATGAATTTGTGAAATTCTGTTCACCTCCTGTCTCTTTACTCAGTTCCCACACCAAATTAAAACATTCCTCGTAAATTCCCAAATTGCCCCATATTTCCTCATTACTTAAACCACCAAATTTTGGATTTATCATCGTTTTGTGAAGAGAGTTTTTTGTTGAAAAATGATATTGGCACTGGAGGCACTAAAAAAAACAAAGGAAAGTGACTTTGAAATTACACTGATTTTGGAGTGTCTGCATTAATTTTTGGAATGCTAATATCATTTTTCTTTTTCGTTCAGTCCTGTAATTTGAAACAAGTTAAAAGTATTTGGACAATAAAGCTTGAACAACAAGAAATAGTTTGGATGATGCGTTCTGAACAATTTGAAATAGACTAAATGTGAAGTCCCATATTGGTGGAAAAAGTAAAAAATGAGTTAGTATGCAAGTATGCAACGAATCGTGAACTGCTAACTACTGTATAACTCCAGCTTAATTTTTTAAGCCACATAGATAGCCTAATGGTTAGTAGGTCAACTGACGCAGGTCATTACAAATTCAAGAGATTCAAACAAGGTTTTGAACCTGAAATCCGAACATTCTCTCAGACATTGAGATTTGGACAATCTGAAATGGATCAAAGATAAGAATAATTTCGGAAATAGAGAACCAAACAAAGTTCTGGACCCTTAAATTCAAATGATCTCTATATGAATAGTTTTGGCATTGATGATGGTGGAAAATAGACACATACATGATGACGATTTTCGGATGGTGATGGTGGTGGTGGTGAGGGATGTGGTGTAGGAATCGTGGAAGAGAGGGACGACTGGTGTTGTGAAAGTAGAGGAGGTGATGGTGGTGGAGGTTGATGGTGGTTGGAGGGTAGTTGTGGAGGGGGAGGGAGAAAGGAGAATGGGTGAGTTCTGGAGTAAAAAGTAAAGGAGAATAGTTATTTAATGTTTGTGTAGGTACTGGAAAAAGGAGAAAATTTTCAGTGCCGTGTGGACCCGGCCACATGGTGCTTGTGCGCATATTTCGACCATCCAAATGTATTTTAGACAACTTAGATTTGTTCGGCTAATTTTCAGAGCAAGACTACCAAAGTATTCCCTCAAATCCAAACAAATTTGGACCGTCCAAATGTATTTAAACGGCAGAAATGTAAGCAAGAGCAAGGGCGCCGTGCCCACCTGGCACTGAAAAATTTCTCGGAAAAAAGGGGGCGCATACACAGATTTCCATTAATTGTTTGTTTGATCTCGAAAAAGGCTATTCCATCTGTAATCAGCCACCTTGCCAAATAGTGAGCACCGGAAGGACCTTTAATGCTCTAGTTTTCTAATTTGAGATGTTACTTAATAAGCATAGCCTTAAAAAAGTAAATGCGCAAAAGTTAGCAAATTTCTCATTTGATCCTTTTGAGCAAATTCCTTCACGAAAAGTTAGGACAAAAACGTAATATATACTAATGTCTCCATAAATGGTAATTGTGAAAAATTAGATTGTTTGCAGTGTAATGATTATCTTTTCATAAAAAATTATATTTTCGAAATTGGACAATTAAAAAGGAATGGAGGGAGTTATACTTGCATTGTACGTATGTTATGCTATTTTCGACTATATTTATGGATGATCGTGTGACAGAGAAAAACAAAGTCATGCATATTTAGGTTTAATCACGAAATATAGGGTTCATGTCTTACGTGCTTGTTTTTACTTGGATTTGTTACCAAGTTTTCAAGTCATTTTTTTTCTAAGCAAAAAGAATTTACTAATCTTTATAAAGAATTACAAAGATTAAAAGGATCAAGGGTACATCGGTAAAAAGCCACCCGAGACTTAAAAGATGACAATACGACAACTGAACACCATAACAAAGTTACAGAAACTCAACCTAAAACATCAAAAACCCAAACGATCCTCATATCCTATGCAGAAACCCCCATCATCAATCAGCCAAAAAGCCAAGCAGACACAAAACAAATCCACCGAGACCTTCGCAAAGGACTACACCTCTATTTCTCCCTATTATCGATTGATTTCCACAACCAAAAAAAACAACCTAAACCGAAACAACCACTGAGCAAAACCAGAAAAATGGTACTAGGTGTGCATTATATATTCTGGCTAGTAACGAAAAATGTTAATTTAACGAATGGGTCAAGAACACTCACAGAAATGTAACGAAAATTTTAATTTTGACTAGTTCCAAAAGCATTTGGTATTGGTTAAAGTTAATAAACTCTAATTAGTTACAAAATATTGATTCGAGTAAAGTGTGTAATGCACGCTTTTCCAATCTATAGACGTAGCTGTTTGAAGTTAAAATTAATTATAGGTAGATTATGGTACTAGGTGCGCATTATTCGGGCTAGTAAAGAATGGGTCAACAACACTCATGGAAATGTAACCAAATATCATTTTTGACTAGTTCCAAAAAAATGAACTTTAGGCTCCGTTTTTTTCGATGTAAAATGTTTTACGATATAAAATATTTTTTCAGAAAATAAATTTTAAATTTTTATTTTTCTATTTTTAAAAATTAACAAAATAGTGTAGAGAAAGAGAGAGAGAGAGAGAGTGGAGGCTTAAACGGTTGAAAGATCTGAGATTATTGGAATTCAATGTGGGTTAAGACTGACAATTGAGGAAACTGAGTAGTGAAAATTGCAGTAAAAGGTATCGGGTTTATTTCGAAAAATAATTTACGGAAGATTTAAGGGTAAGTCATTTTCATCCAATTGATGAAAATATTTTCCTCATTTTTTACACAACCAACACTGGAAAATAAGTAAATCATTTTATCGAAAAATATTTTACGTTCAAACAAACGGAAGCTTAATTAGTTTTAAAATATTTTGATTAAAGTGTGTAATGTACGCTTTTCCAATTATTAGACGTAGATGTTTCATGGGCAGCGTGTGTAGAGGGGAACATCCTTATTAGCTAACATTAGATTTTGCGAGTTTCAGTACTAGGAGAGTCATGTGTACTCTTCTAAACTCTCTATGCTTTTTTTCTCATATTGTACTGATTTCATATTTGATCTTTTATGGTAATGAAATTTTTTCCTGCCGACAAATAAAATATATAGATGTCAATGTCTACCTTCCTAGCTTTATCTTATTTTTTAAAACAATTTCTAGCTTTACTGGAATGTACACTACAGACTAAAACAGATGGCAATGTTAATTATTTTGATAACTCAGGTATCCGGGAAATTAAGTTTACGAGCACTTCGATTAATTCTAGAGGACCAATTCATAATTCACTGGCGGAGGCGCTTATTAATTATAAGCCGGAGCAAATGCTTTGAATGGGCCGACTCCAAATGAGTTAATAGCATGGTTATGTTATAAGTTATTAGCCATCATATCCCTTGGTTGATTTCTCGTTAGCTTTGTAACTCGGATGAGTCTCGGTTAGGGATATGTTCATCATTTCTCTGTTAATTTTTGTAACGATTTCAGATATTCATAAAAAAAAAA
>BPLS01000566.1:93452-104744 GCA_019656275.1 Rhododendron kiyosumense
TTCCAATGCTTGGTGTTCTATTCATGAGACCGTGTGTCCACCATATAAAGCGTTCTTTTTGTGTCATAGCGTGCGAGTGCTTTGCTTTCATATATGTTACTTCTAACCGCACACTTGAGAGTTCATACTATGCACCTTGTTTCGAGTGATTTTCTTTGTGAGCGCATGACACTATGAGAATTGAAGTCAAGACTCGGACTAGAGAGAGCGGTTAGTCATTGCAAACTTGTGGTTAAGGCCCATATCATACACACGCTAAGCCTAGGTGCCATGGTATATTTTTGGACTTGATAGCGTTTGGAACTATTTGCACCTTCTTATATCATTCTGGTAGTTGCTTATTCTTTGCTTGATGAACCAATAAGTTGTATGACAGATTTTGGATTCCATGTGAAAGGGTTTCCTGTGTTTTGTGGATGATCACTGCTGAAAACCCTCACGAGACTTCACTTGTCCTATTGGGGCCGCCCGAGGGTTTAAAAGAGTTATCCATTTTAATTTGTTTTCATAAGTTGAATTTGTTTTGGTTTGCTAGGGACTAGCAAAGTGTAAGTTGGGGGGGCGTGATGTATAAGTGCCGAAATATTGATATTTTGGATCTCCAAACTACACTTGTTAGTTATTTATATTTGTTACTTGATATTGATTTTGCTTTTATTTTGTTTATAGGTTGCTCGAGCTCATTGCCCAATATTTTGGATAAAAACGTGATTTGAAAGAACTGCGAGGTCAAAATATGAAATTACTCAAAGTTGGAGTGTCAACTAATTAATACGCGAAGTTTGAATTGAAGGGCCTTTATGCGATCAGTTCATTAAAACCCTATTAAAACAAATGGAGACGAACGGAACCAGGGAACTTTTGGAACGGGAAATTGGTTTTGGTCGTGGCAGTGGCGGAAAAAGGACGAAGGCAGAAGGAAATTGTTCTTCGGAACATGAAGATTAATTCAACATCATCCGATTCACTTCTTTCGATGGCCAGCTAAATCCTTCTTCTAAGGTGTAGATGAAGCTCGAATTCTGAGTAACCCTTTTATGTTTTGATTTAGGTTTTACTATTCGAATCACGGTTGTATGACTTTTAAGGATTTATTTATGATATTACTTCTTTCTAGCAAATCTTGTGTGTGAAATTCTAGGTTTTATGCACGTTCATACAACATTACAGTTTTAATTGTTTTATGATAACCGATTGGATGGATTATTCTACGTAAGATGCGTCGTGCCGACGAGACGATCCATACTTTAATTTGAGACGGGTCGTGCTAATAAGACGATTCGTGCTAGGCGAAACTAGTCCATGCCAATTGGTGATTCGTAAATTATTTTTAGGAGGTATCGCTAGGCTTGCAATCCTACGATACCCGGATTGATTCGAATATATGATCTACAATCGAAACATATTTAGGTTACGAGGTGAAAGAGTGGATTCGAAACCCTATAACTTTTTCCCATCAATTCCTTTCTGCTTTTCTATCGTCTTTAATTTCAGTTCAATAGTTTTAAGAAACCAACAATCAATCAATCTTTTTCTCGGATTAATATAAAAATTAATTGAAATAACTATAACTCAGCCTTATAATCCCTGTGGAGCGATACTCGGAATACTTACCACTGTTCATTTGAGTAGTAGTAATTGTTTCGTTTTATTAATTATTTTTGGTACAGAAACGACCCGATCACATCATCCCTCACCTGAGTCACCTCCAGAAATCGGTATCAAACTGCTTCAATCCAAGAATTACTTTTTCGCATTCTTAGTTAGATTTCAGGTAACTTTTTAATTTCAGCCAAGCTACTCTAATTTCTAGTGGGCAGATTTATGCAAATGTTATTTGAAGGAGGCAAAGTGATACTATAGAGAATACACACCAACTCTTGAAGAATACATGAACAATGAATGGATTTCAATTTCAACTCCTACTATACTAACTCATGCTTACTTTTTGTGTACTAATCCCATAACCCCAGAGGGTTCCGAATGCTCAAATAAATACCCCAATATTTTTCAATGGTCAGGCACTATTTTACGGCTTGCAGATGATATGGAAACATCACCGGTGAGGTTCACACCATCTTAGCCTTTGAATACATAGCTAAATGAAGTATCTTGCTTGTCTTTCTCATACCATCTTAGCTTTTGCATATATATGTAAACGTAATATCTATGCTTGTCTTCAATCCACACAGTGAACTAGAGGGTGCTTTTCGCTCCATAGGCTTGATTATGTTTTCTCAAAAAAAAAAAAAAAAAATCAATGGGCTCTACCCTTGGACCCACCCTAGAACTTCGAGCTAGATATTTTGTTGAGCTAGCTAGATATTATTCGTGAACTTGAAGGGGAAAAATATAAATTTGCTTGATACTAGTAACTAAATGATCTCAGCATTTGTGTCTTAAAAACTGTTGACAACAAAACATTTAAAATTAGTCCTGCAATTTTTTTGAAGCTAATTACAAGAAAACCTCGTCGTTTCATAAAAAAAACTAGATTATTTTATGTGGTTGGTATTTTGTTTTGATACAAAGAGACCAATGACTCGAATCACCAAAAAGTGGGCCATTATGGTCCAAGGGCTTGGTTTTTTCCATTGTTTTCAAACAATAAGATCCTTTTATCTTTTATTTTTATGATATTTCAAGATGAGATAATTAAAGAGGTGACACTCCAAAATCAATACAATGTTATATGCATGAAACCGGTGCATCAGAGGAAGATGCCCGAAAACACGTCAAAAACTTGATTAGGGAGACATGGAAGAAGATGAACGAAGACCAATTTAAAAATTCTGCCTTCTCCCAAACTCTTGTAGAAATAGCAATGAATCTTTCTAGGATGTCCCAGTGCATGTACCAATACGGAGATGGCCATGTTGCTCAAGGTTGGGATACTAAAGATTGAGTGTTATAACTGCTGTCAATCCCATTCCAGTTGAATATTAACAATAAAGCTATTTTGGGCTGTGGTTTTTTTTTTTTTCCGGAGCTTCATATCTATTTTCCTATTGGTAGAATCAATAATTTGTAATGAATTAATGATATGTGTTGAATAAGCTGCGGGTGCATCGAAGAGATATGTGGATGGGTAAATGCTTGGATACAAGCATCTCTGTCAAGTGAAATAACATACTCCTTCCGTCCCTAAATCAGTATCCGGCGTGCAAAATTAGGCCTTATAAAATATGCATGTTTTTCATTAAAAAATTTAATTTTTTTTCACAATCTAATATAACTTATCTCTATCTATTGATTTGTGAAATTTTTTTGATTTTTTTAACGAAATAAATGTATCTTTTTGAAGGCCTAGGTTTGCGCGTCGAACACTTATTTAGGGACAAAGGGAGTAGCAAACTTAACAGCCTCTAAACAATATTGGTCCAGAATATGGCTCACATATAACCAAACTTAACAACCTCTTAACAATAAGCAAATTTTGGCTTTCGGATGATAAAAACTAACAACCTTTTTCAATAACCAAAATTTGTGAATTCCACGCCATGAAATTTAACTCGTTGTTGATTGTATCTCAGCGTGTTTTAAATGGCTGCTGATTGCGTGACTTCAACTCCCCAAAACGCACATTCTCTATCTTCTTTAATTTCTCTTCAATCTAACAGTTTTTTTTTTTTTCAATCTGACAGTTAACCCGAACTGTTTCTCTTTCTTTTCCTACAAAAATGTAGCTTGTATTTTTCAATCAACTACAATTCAACCTATCGTTATCGGATTAAGGTACTTTGCTCTTTCTTTATTGTTTCTATTTTGTCTATTTTTGTTCCTTTTTCGTTCCTCTCCCTTGATACATGCACCTCCTAGTTTGGACGGTTAATGAGTGGTGGTGCATATATGGTTAAGTTATGGAGTGCAACGCAGCTGATCGATCGATGCCTGGCGTAAGTTAGTTAGTTATGATAAGGGAGTGTGAGGCTGAGCTCAACATAGCTAGCTGGCAGTAAGGTCCCGTTCCAGAATACCTTCTTAAAAAATAAAAATTTATTTCATATTTTCAAACTCAAAAATAATGTAAATAAAAAATAATTTTTCAATTTTTTTAACACCATATTAAAGATTTCAATGAGATCTATTAAACAAGATCCATATTGGTAGCAAAATAATTTGCGTAAGCACATGATTTTTGAGCTTGAAATTGCCTTCTTAAATTAAAAAATAAGTACTTATTTTCCTTTCCGGACGGAGCCTAATTCTGTTTCAGTTCCATTTCCATTCTGTTTCTTCCTTTATTTCCGTGTATATAGAGTGGAAGGTGCGAGGAGAGGTGCATGCTTTGTAATGGAAGGAGCGGGTGTAGGGTTTGAAAATTTTTAGATAGAGATAGCGATGGAGAGAGAGGAAACTTCAATTGCCCGTTTTAGGAGTAGGAGTAAATTAAGATCCAAAGTACGAGGCATCACAACGGAGCATGATGAGCTCACATAGGAGGAACCCCTACACACCGGCAATCACATGCCACTAGGACCCAAAGGAAAAAAACACCAAACCGTAGATAGCAAGAAGCTAGCCAAGACACCGAAAAAACCCCCAAAAAGACATACCTCTCCAAAAGCAAACCCTAAAAACACCTACCCTAAACAGCCAAAAAGATGCCACCTAAACATACCTAAACATTCCCAAGAAACCCCATGTTTGTGTTATTGACTTTGTTTTCCAAATCTCTGTCGATATTTGATTGGAGGGAAAAAATAGGTAAACAATTTGTGGCGCTAAAAGGAGGGCCACATCACTAAATTGGAAGTAATGAACAAATCAGATGTGAAATGAAAAAATTGCAGCCTTGCACAAAAGGCTCAAACAATGGCCAATGAATAAATGCATGATGATGTGAATAACTGGAGGCAAACCGAATAGACAAATGGCTTCGCGTTTGGCCTTCCCTCCTGATTAAGTAATCTCTGTCATTTGCTTCTGGGTAGACAAATGGCCATGAATTGGAGCCATACAGAACAGTGGCGCATGAAGGCTAGGATTGAAAATAGGCCAAAAAT
This sequence comes from Rhododendron kiyosumense, assembly GCA_019656275.1. Taxonomy (NCBI): domain Eukaryota; kingdom Viridiplantae; phylum Streptophyta; class Magnoliopsida; order Ericales; family Ericaceae; genus Rhododendron; species Rhododendron kiyosumense. The sequence continues at coordinate 98,459 of BPLS01000566.1, forward strand.
TTTATTTGTCGATACTCTGTTGATACTCGGCCATCAGTGCCGTTAATTTATTTGGCCGAAATAGACCATTATGTAAAGGTTGTTCATTAACTGGAACAAATACATGGAGAAAGCTATCTTAACTAAAGGCATTGTATGGAAGGCTTGTACAATTTATTTGTTCAAAACAGGCCATTTGATCAAATGTGGAATAAAAAGAAATTTCCATTCTTAGTGGCAGGCCTGAACGATATTGGTTCAAATTATCCCTCATTTGAATGAGCAAGACCTACGAATAATTTGTTGGAAAAATCTGCTTACTATTTGTGATAAAAATCAATAATATGAGTGCAATAAAATCGGAACTCAAAACTTGAAAATTGGTGGAAATAGATTGGTGATCAAGGCGAGTGTTTGTGTGTGACACTCTGTACTTAAGACAAATTTCGCCCCCGCTACGGTGCTCATGGTTTACATTAGACGACTGTCTCCCAGCACTACTTGATCGGAATCCCCCCAAAGCAGCACTTCAATTGGAGGGCCTAGCGAACCATCTTGCGTTTGTAACTCTCTCATATGAATGGACTTGAATGAAAGAAAAATCAATCTTTAAAAATGAATGAGGGAAATAATATTTATAGGCCAACTCGTAACTCTACGAAAAGCCACCAAGGAAATAGGCACATTTGTTCGTGAAGGACGCGTCCGTCCACGGCGAACAAGTGCCAATGAAAAGATGCAACTCCAAAATAAATCAATTTTCATTCATACTTAAAATAAAATATTATATCCTATAATATTTTCCAACAATCCCCCACATGAATGAAATTGACTCGATAACCAATGCAAAACAATGCAAACGACAGCGAGAGTACAAGTGGAAATTTCTTGCATAGGATAGGTAGCTTTTGGCTTTGAACCTTCCCTTGTGAAAGACTATCGGATTTACTTGCTAACCAGTGGACGCGATGCCTTGAACTGTTCAGCATTTTGTGTAAACCAAGACAATAGAATTCACACAGAATCTTTCCAAACACAGTTGGTTCTTACGGTTGTGCCCATTTTGGCCCTGGAACACCAACTGGTTTCAGAGAGTGCTTTTAGAGAACTCAGCCTTAGAAAATTCTCACAGAAGCGGCCCCTTCACACTCACATAGGTGATCTCTTAAAGCTTTGAGGTTCAGCTTCTAACATGTATGTCAGAAAATCTGCACCAAAGGATTTTGATGTCCGAGCCCTCTTACTACATCAAGGCTCTTCATCCTCATCCTTCTCCTCTTGAATTGAGTCCTCCTCAATTTCCATATCTTCAGTTTCTTGAACTGAACTGGGCACTTGTGTATTTCTCCATGGAAATACATGTTCAAAAAATGTAGTATTCCTGGATTCCATGATTGTATTTGCATGGATTCCTGGGTTTGCTGACTTATAATGTATGCAGGATCATTATGCCCACAGTCCCACTACCAGAACGCATTCAATTGCCGTGAGACATCGACAAGTGTGGAGTGTCTAAAACAATGGTAAATATATGCAAACATGCTGTGAATAATATTCTATGCATAAGTACATCATATCCATATAGCATAACACATTAGGCAATTTAGACGACAACTTATATGTCGTATCCCAAACGAATCAAATCTATTGGTGTAAACATCTGCGTACACACATATATCAGTCCAATAGAAAGGAAGAAAATCAGAGCAGAAATGCATCATATACCATTAGTGTCATGTGAATATATAGAAATTAAATGACTAAACATAATGGTCAAAGTTAATCTTTACGGTTGGAACCGTTTCATACGCAACCATTCCCGAATCATTGCAATCGGTGCAAATTAAGAAGAGAGCAAGAACTAAACGATACCACTGAGCAAAAAATTAAAAGACACCACCAAGTGAGAGGCAGTACACACTATTCAAATCAGAGAGATATTTTTCATACACTAGCAACTATTTGCTGTATAAAAATGTGAACAAGTGTCAAAGCCATATCTTTACACCATGCAAACTTGGGGAAGAAACCGCAATGGGGAAAAAGTTCAGACTTGAATGCGGTGAACAAGAATATAACACTAAAGTGGCAATTCATGTATGAGCGGAATTTTAATATGTACACGCAATTTCCAGTTTGATCTTCAACAGAAAGAAAGATATGAATCAAAAATCACACAATCACAAAAGTAAACCAAATCTGTCTTAAGATCGTTGGAAAAATCTGCTTACTATTTGTGATAAAAATCAATAATATGAGTGCAATAAAATCGGAACTCAAAACTTGAAAATTGGTGGAAATAGATTGGTGATCAAGGCGAGTGTTTGTGTGTGACACTCTGTACTTAAGACAAATTTCGCCCCCGCTACGGTGCTCATGGTTTACATTAGACGACTGTCTCCCAGCACTACTTGATCGGAATCCCCCCAAAGCAGCACTTCAATTGGAGGGCCCAGCGAACCATCTTGCGTTTGTAACTCTCTTATATGAATGGACTTGAATGAAAGAAAAACCAATCTTTAAAAATGAATAAGGAAAATAATATTTATAGGCCAACTCGTAACTCTATGAAAAGCCACCAAGGAAATAGGCACATCTATTCGTGAAGGACTAGTCCGTCCACGGCGAACAAGTGCCAATGAAAACATGCAACTCCAAAATAAATCAATTTTCATTCATACTTAAAATAAAATATTATATCCTATAATATTTTCCAACATAATTTTCATTTTTCATGTTCATCTTTGAATGAGCAAAGGCCAAAAACATGCTTAGTACTCGCCATTCCTAATCTTTCTTTGGGAGGGATGAGCAAATTATGTTGAAGCTAAATTATAGAATGAGAAATAATTCTCTTTTTGACGATGAATTTGGGGGGCAAAAATTGATCTTTAGATCAGAGCCAATTATAAAATTTAAGTGGCTCGAAAATTTAAAATTCGAAGCGAGTCTAGTCATGAAATTGCGTTGGCTTTTGTTGGATTATACCCATTATGGGTGCATGGATTTGATCAAAAAACATATTTTCTTATCAATAGGCTTACATGTGGGCTTTTTGTTAATTGAAAATGCCACAAACAAGGGCCATGCCGAGAATTTTAAATTAAACTGGAAAAAATAGGTAAACAACTGGTGATAAGTCCGTCGATACATTTAAAGTGAAATGCTCAATCATCGAATAAAATTGTAATAGATTCTATTTTCTATCACATGAAGAACCTATACTCTGATCATCATACGAGAGAATCATTCATGAAGTATATTTTTATTTTCGATCATAGCATCTATTCCATCCTAAGTACTCAATCCTAACCTTAAAGCCAAATTCTAAATCCAAATTCATCGCAAAACTAATAAGAAACTAACATAGCAGCAATTGAATTGATCAACATCGATCAACATGATAACAGTAACATTTTGCATTTTCACCTCGATATATTTTCTCTTGCATATAGAAATTTTTTCGTTACTTTTTCATACCAAATCGTTCAATACGAGTAAGGGAACCAACATAGCAGCTATAGAAGTGATCAACATGATTATGGTGATGATAAAATTCTCCATTTTCACGTCAATATGGGCTTGTTTGTTTGGGGTACTCAAAACCCCTGCGGCTTGCGCACGGTCCCACTAAATTTTCTCTATCTCTCTCTACTTATTATACTTTAAAACTTCTCTCAAAACCTAAACCGAACATCTCTCTCTCTCTCCCTCTCTAACCCTAAAGAAGCCACCGCCCCCCATCTCCCTCCTTTCCCACCCTCCCAGGGTTTTACAATACACCCCAATGGGTGACAGGAGGGGAGGGATTTATCCCCCTCGTGGGGTTTTTCCATCTCCTAACCTTAAATTTCGAAGGTTTTCTCTTGTTCTCCCTTCACCTCTATCATTCTCCTCCCCAAACCACCATTCGCCGCCCCTCCTCCGCCATTTTCGCCAAATAGTCCGACGGTTTTTGAAGGCAGTAAATTGCAAATCGTGGTCGCCAGAGTGGGAGATCTAGATATGTGAATGAAGTCTGCTCCGGTTTCATTACCAATTTTTCTCTTCTTTTTTCTGGTTCTCTGTGTGGGATTTCTCCCCATTTGTAGGGCTTCTATCACCCCTGTGTGGGTGTTTCTTGTTGTTTTCTACAGTGCTCTGTCTATTTGGAGCAGTGGGTTTGGTTGGAGTAGGGTATCTGTAACGCCCCTAATTTTGGAATGTTAAATAAACATTTTTCATTGAAAACTAAATAGAGTATGGCTCATTATTATATCATAACTCTCACAAGAGTACTTTTATTAAACACGAAAGGGGAAACTAGGGTTCTTATCTACTCCTCCGCCAGCTCCAAAAGCCTCCAAGGTATAGAGTTCACCCTGTTCATCTACAAGGTCTGACACATTATACCAACGTCGCCACCAATATAATATATCAGGGTCACCAAAGGTAACACCATGAGCTACAAAAGCTCAATAGAATAATCTATACCGACAAACCCTTAATTTACAAATAATAGATCATAAAATTAATGATTTTCACATAATACATGCATATTTAAACAAACAATTAACAATGACACATCCACATTCACTAATCAAACTAATATTGGTGCCTGTGATTTTTTTGAGTTTCTCCTACGCGACATTTTGTAGAACGTGTCACCATTTTCACCTTTCCTTTACCCAATCAATATTTCCAAAATTATTTTTAATACACCCAACCTAGGTTCTGCCGTTCTGCTCTCCCGAATATCCTCATAATGGTTTTGCCATCCCGGGTTCCCATTGGCACACAAAACTTTGCGTTGGCTCCTCTACGCGGATAACCAAGTTACACACCTAACCTCGGTTCCGCTGTTTCGGTCTCCCGAGTATCCTCACAATGGTTCCGCTGTTTCGGATTTCCATTGGCACACACACACAAAAACCACACAATGAGCTACCACATCCGACCAAATTGTGGTTTTTAAACCATTCTTTTTTTCAAATCACGTCTTTGCAAAACCACATCCTAGGTGTCATGTTTCTACTTTCTCGATTTCTGTGTCTCGTTTTCATGCAAAGACTCCGCGGTAGGACCCTTATACACTATAGTATAAATCATTTATTGTAATTTTGAAACTAAACTAGCAATATCATCCAACTCTATATTACGTCATCATACTCATATTATCATGTAATCATACTCAAACATTTAGCATACAATATAAAGCATAGTGTCACATGGACGGACACCATTGGAGTAGGTACCACTTATGCTTTTATCACACATCAAACAAGTAATCCTAATAATCACATATACATTCTCATAACCATCCTTAAGATCAAAATACGAATACTTTCATTCGAATTTATGTTTCCAAAAATCCGTTCTCTCTTCCTTTTTGGAAAATTCAAAATAATATATGTTTCTGAAAAATAAAATCGAGTTTATTCATCATGCTTATATTTCTTTTCACGGTTTTAGTAAAACAAGTTTGCTAGCTATTTTTCTTCCATACATTTTCAAACACAAAACGTGAATATAGTTTTCTTTTCATGTTTAGAGTACGGGAAATCTATATATACTAAACTTTATACTTAGAAAAAGTGGTTAGAGGTATTCTACCGTTCTTCTTGGCGGTAGGGTGGCTACGAACAAGTAAGTTAGCGATCGAACGGAATGACTTTTACGGAAAGCTTCGATAGCTTCAAAAGAGAAAATGTTTCTCCCGAAACTAGTTCTTGACTAACTACTAAGCTTTTTAAGATCGAAAGGGTGAACGAGTGGTGGTTTAGTGGCGGTCATGAATGAGTTTCTTGAAGACTTTCAAGAAGAACTCAAGAACAACTTAAAAACAAGAAGAACAAAGAAAAAATCAAGAATTCTAGAGAGAAAAGTTGAAAGGTTTCAAGGTGCGAGTTGAATGGCATGAGGGGAGTCCTATTTATAGCAACAATTTGACTCCTTCTCTCCCCTCTTGGCCGGCCCCCTCTCTCTTTCCTTTCTCTCATTTTTTTGCTCCATTATATTGTCAAATCTTGGCTTTAATGATGCCATAGCCTTCCCTCACTTGTCATTTTCAATTTTAGGCCAAAATTTAGGTTATCATGAAGGGTTTTGGCCTTATCTTGTCTTATGGAGGTTGCTTGCAAAAAAGAAGAAAACAATTGACTAGGAGTGTGTTTAAAGTAGCCTAGAAAGGAGGTGTCAAGTAGTTATTAGACTTAAGGGCTAAAAGGTAGCTTGCTTGAGTGACCAAACACATGCACACATCTCTCTCTCTCTCTCTCTCTCTCTCTCTCTCTCTCTCTCTCTCTCTCTCTCTCTCTCTCTATTCCCC
>BPLS01000566.1:104754-124405 GCA_019656275.1 Rhododendron kiyosumense
ATGTGTCTATATATGTGTGTGTGTGTGTGTGTGTGTGTGTAAGACTACTGGCTTACTAAGCCTAGGGAAAGTAATGATTAAGGGTTAAGGCTCTTAATAACAAATCAATATCCAATGGTCACAATGTTTCCTAGAAAGCATATATGTATATGGATATATATTACTAAGCACACTTAGGCCTAAGTAGTCTTATAAGGCCTAGAAGAAGGTAATGATGAGTGGTAAGGCTCTCAAGTGCAATGTATTGTCCATTGGTCAATATTTTTCTTAGAACGTGTACATATGTACATAGTCATGATTAGGGTAGGCTATTATGTATATATACCTATATATATATGTATACAATCCGGATCAAGTCCAAACCTCTTCCCGTTCGCAACATCCGCACCTCCCCTTTTTGGATCAAATTTTGGTGATCCAAGCTGCTCAATGTGATCAGAACGTGATTTTAAAGGTACCCTTAAGAAATCGGCAAAAAAAAAGAAGCACCGGGAAAGATTTCATTTGAATAGTTTTTGTTTGTATTTTATTGAACGGTTTAATAAAAAACTGCTCAAATCAAACCCTTCCCGGTGTTTTTTTTTTTGTGTGCTGATTTCTCGCGAGTACCCTTAAAATCATATTCTAAACACATTGAGTGGCTCGGATCATCGAAATTCGATCAAAAAATGGGAGGTGCGAATGGGAAGAGGTTTGAACTTGAACCGGACTGTATATGTATATACAAACAAATAATCTAGTGAGGGATCCCTTACCAGTCTACCGTGTGGACCTCCCATTTCCCGAGCAGATTTCGATGATCCGAGCCGCTCAAAGTTTGCAGAATGTGATTTTAAGAGTACCCACAAGAAATCAGCAAAAAAAAATGACCAAGAAGGGCTTGATTTGAGCAATTTTTTTTGAACCGTTCAATGAAAACTGCTCCGATCAAGCCCTTCCCGGTTATTTTTTTTGCTGATTTCTCGCGAGTACCCTTAAAATCACGTTCTGATCACTTTGAGCGGCTCGGATCATCGAAATCTGCTCAGGAAATGGGAGGTCCGCATGGTAGATTGATAAGGGATCCCTCACTGGATAACAATTGTATATATATATACAACTAGAAAAGAATTTAGGAAAATAACTTTGGTGGGTAAGTAGGTTTAAATCTATAAACCTTAGATTTGCATGCATGGCAAGCATAATAATTACTACTTTTAGAAGCAAAATGATGGATTCCTTTGGTCCAATGGTTCTTAAATGTTAGAGAAATGTAACTAAGTTGATTGGTAACTAGGTTTCTCTAACCAATTGATTGGAAGCTAATTCTACTTGCCAAGTACGATTTCTAGCCAAGATTATAATTTAAAGTTATAATTTTATAAGTTTTAAATCTAATTATGACGGATTTTTAAAAAATAAAAGAAAATTTATAAAGCAAATTCAAGAATTACTAATGAATTTTCAAATATTTAAGCGAGATTTTTATTTGCCAAAAATCGGAGTTGTTACAATATCTTTAGGCTGAGTCCCCTCCTGTTTGGTTTCTTGATCTCTTGTATAGGGATGGAGTTTCCTCCTGATGTTTTGATTCTTGGATCTATAATATGGACTCAGGGGGGCTGCTGTCCCGGCCCAAGGGGCCACGCTCCGGTCTCGGTCCGACGATCGGAAACGTTCACTTCGTAAAGCTCGTCGAGTTGAACAAGTATGAAAAAATTAGTTTGATCGGATATCTTTAAGTACCTGATCGGGACACATATAACTTATCAATAATGGGTTCTAGTAGATTTGATTCAGTGTTTCGGATCCATTCTTTTTAAAAGAAAAAGATTCCGATGAGGCACTTAAAGATATCCATTCAAACTGATTTTTTGCATACTTTTTCAACTCGACGAACTCTACGAAGTGAACGTTTCCGATCGTCGGACCGAGACCGAAGCGGGGCCCCTTGGGCCGGGATAGCACGCTCCTGTCCCTCCCCCATGAGTCCCTATAATATTACCTGTTATCATTTTGATAAAAAAAAAAACCTAAACCCACCTACTCTTTCCTCTTTTAAATGAACAGCGTCAAATGTTTTAAACGAGAAACCTACGGTTACTTACCTAACACATGTCACATCGAGTTTAAAACGTTTTCCACATATCACATCAGAATTTTTTGTTTTAGAATCGTTCTGCGGACACACACCTTTTTTTTTGTAGATTTTGCGGAGGCGGGGGGCTGCTGCCCCCCTCGCTGCTGTCCCGACGCTGCTGCCTCTGTTTCAGGGTTCACTCCGGTCTCGCTCCGATGATCGGAAACGTTCACTTTGTAGAGCTCGTCGAGTAGAACAACCGTGAAAAAAATAAGCTTAATTGGATATCATTAAGTGTCTGATCGGAGCCCATATAACTCTCAGTACATCGGTTACAGTGGATTTGATCCAGTGTTTCGGATCCATTCTTTTTAAGATAAAAAGGTTCTGATCAGGTACTTAATGATATCCAATTAAGCTTATTTTTTTCACGGTTGTTCTACTCGACGAGCTCTACAAAGTGAACGTTTCCGATCATCGAAGCGAGACCGGAGTGGGCCCGGAAACAGGGGCAGCAGCGTCGGGACAGCAGCGAGCTGCCCCCCGCCTCCAGATTTTGCACAGACTTTTTCTGAGGTCTATTTTTGAGGACCATACAAATGGTTCGATCTGTTAATTAATTTTAAAATATTGTTTTAATAGATTCCGTAAAAAAATCAGCTCAATAGATTATGTGTAATTGCTTGATCTAGTCTTATAATTTTTCATTCAAAATTCTGAATGAAAAATTATAAGACTGGATCAAGCAATTACACGTATGATTCTGAATGAAAAGTTATAAGATTGGATCAAGCAATTACAAATATTCTATTAAGCTGATTTTTTACAGAATCTCTTAAAATTATTTTAAAATTAATGAATGACTCAGATTATTTTGTGAAATCTCAAAGTGCACCCCACGAAACATCTTTGCAAAATCTGTGTAAAAAAGGTTTGTGTCAAAAGTATTAAATTTATAACGTTTTTTTCAGGCTTATACAAGAACCAAGCCATCAAAGAATAAGGAAAGGGCACCTCATCCCACTGTGAGGCCAACTAGTGATTTTGCCCACATAAAAAAATTGATAAACGTGGGCGGCTGGCTTCGTCTTAGGGCTAATCATTTTTTTTTTTTCTAAAATACCACCCATAAGCAATTTAGGGTGTGTTCAACTAATTCAAATAACTATTTATTTTTTGAATTACAGATGATGTTTTGTGAGAAAATAACATGTCTCATAAAATAAAAAATAAGTACTTAAAAAATACTCTTAAAAAATCTTAGGAGAACAGGGCCTTTGTCAAATTTATTATAAAATTCAGGTCAATAAATATGCATCGAAACATAAGACAAGTTTATTTCAGTGATATTTATACCTGATCTTACCAAAATGACACTGAAAGGGGGGTAATAACATTCTTATTTTTATGGGAAAATTTCATATTAGCACATGATCTTTCACGCAAATCACACATGGACACTTGACGTTTACAAAACATCACATAAACACCTGACGCATTAAAAAATTCATCAATTAAACCCCAACCGTTAACCTCCGTCCAAAAACTAATGAAAAAATGTTTCTCTCTCCAATTTTGCTACCCACGCCGACCTTTTTTTTCACATATTTTGCACAAATTTTTTGTGTGGTCTATTTTTGGGTCCCACATAAATTATCCGATCTGTTCACTAATTCTAGAATATTTTTTCAAGCGATCTTGCAAAAAATTAGCTCCATAAAATAAATGTAAGTGTATGATTCAATCGTACAACTTTTCATTCATAATTCTGGATTAAAATTTTGAATAAAAAGTTGTAAGATTTGATCAAACACTTACATTTACCCCGTTGAGCTGATTTTTTTACAGGGTCACGCGAAAAATATTTTAAAACTAATGAAATGATCAGATCATTTTTAGGGACCCAAAAGTGGGCCCCACAAAAAATCTATGTCACACTAATCTGTGTGGGTACATTGGGTAGTGTTAGTTGCTCCGGCAAAAAATAAATTAAAAAAAAAACAACTCAGCACTATACGGGAAAGTAAAAAGAAAAATAATAACGCAGAAGAAAAGATTTGTATTACAAAATTTTTTTGTGGGGACCCAAAAGTGAACCGATCCGCTCATTAATTTTTTTTTTTTTATGCATGACTCTATAAAAAATCAGCTCAACGGGGTAAATGTAAGTGTTAGATCAAATCTTACAACTTTTCATGCAGAATTTTAATCCGACATTCTGAATAAAAAGTTGTATGATTGAATCATACACTTATAATTATCCGATGGAGCAGATTTTTTGCAAGGGTTCTCAAAAAATTATTTGACATAAGCAATGGATCAGATAATATGTGGGACCCAAAAATGGGCCCCACAAAAAAATGTGTAGAATCTGTGAAAAAAAATTGGGCAAGTAGCAAAATTGGAGAGAAAAACATGTTTTCCGTTTGTTTTTGGACGGAGATTGACAGTAGGGGTTTAATTGATGATTTCTTTAATACATTAAGTGCTTATGTGATAGAGTATTTTGTTAAGGTCAAGTGTCTATGTGTGATTTGTATGAAAGGTCAGGTGCTAATATGAAATTTTCCCTAAAAATTTGGGATTTAGGTTGTGTTTCACAAAGTTGTTTTTTGGACTTTTTCTGATTTTGTCCTTATTCTAATTTTTTTGAATTTGTTAGTTTTGCGAATCATTTTTTTGCTTTTCCAATCATCTCATCAGGATGAATTGGAAAGTGAAAAATTATGACTTTTACTTAATATTATTTTTATGAAATATCCAACATAAAGCTAGTTTTTTGAGCTTTATCTCGGATATTTCCAAAAATATTTGGGTAAGACTCACAATTATAAACTTTTCCAATTCTTGATAGAACGAATTGAAGAACCAAAAAAGTGAAGAGCAAAACTAACAAACACAAAAAAAATAAAAATAAATTAAATATAGATAAAACTAGGGAAAAAACCCCAAAAATCTCTTGGTGGAACTTAACCTTACTCTTGGCCACAATGTCGCCTTAGATAATCGAACACCATAGCTCTTATCACAAAAACGGAAAAAATATTCGACTCTGTAAACATCCCACCACAGCCTTACAATGCCCCACCAAACACAATAGAGAATAGTGCAAATGACTCCATTATTTAAGGTATCATGTTGTACGCCATTTACCCAAACATCTTTGCTAGAAACTAATCAGCGCAATGGCTCTTGCACTTAGATTTACAGCTCCTAGCTCTCTTTACACCCAAATTAGCCTAACATCTCAAAACTTTATCCCATTATCAGTAAAATCCACTCGTGGCCAAGTTCCGAACACCGTTCGGCGCATTTGTGTCAGCCCAAACACTTCTGATGAAAAAATTGTCAGGCGATCCGCAAACTATCAACCTCCCATTTGGGACTATGACTATGTGCAATCGCTAGATAATAAATACGTGGTATGTCAAGTTACTAATGATATTGCATGTCTTTTTATTTCTTTGATTTGTTTCATTGGAAGCATTGCTTTCAAATGAGAATATCATTTTGTAGAGAGGCACATATGTATCACTGACTATGAAGCTGAAGGAAGATGTGAAGAAAATGCTTAAAGAAGTAGTGGATCCATTGGATGGACTTGAGATGATTGATGATTTGCAAAGGCTTGGAGTGTTTTACCACTTTGAGGATGAAATCAAGAGAGTCCTTGAGAGCATATACAACAAACATGAGAAGGGGAACGAAGATGATTTGCATGCTACGTCTCTCAAGTTTAGACTTTTGCGACAATATGGTTATAATGTCCCTCAAGGTACTAGTAACGGTGCTCTCAAGTACTTGTTTACTACATAACTCTCTCTCTCACACACACACAGAGTAATGCTTTAAATTTGTATCTTAACATATGTAATTTGCTAACTTTGATTGCAGAGATATTTGAGAATTTTATGGATGAGACAGGACATTTCAAACCTTGCCTTTGCGAGGATATAAGAGGAATGCTATCTTTGTATGAAGCCTCATTCCTTTCATTTAGGGGTGACAGTATATTGGAGGAGGCTAGAGATTTTGCAACTAGAAATCTTGAACAACACCATAAGAGAAAGGACAGTGATCAATATCTTGCCTCATTGGCCAGTCACGCCTTGGAGCTTCCACTACATTGGAGGATGCCAAGGTTGGAGGCAAGATGGTTCATCGATTTGTGTGAGAGGAGGCCAAATATGAACCCTACGTTGCTTCAACTTGCTAAACTGGATTTTAACATGGTGCAAGCAACTCACCAACAAGATCTAAAGCACATGTCGAGGTAAAACATTCACAAACACACATCTCAGTCATCGTATATGGAATCATGCAAATATATGCGTCAGAATATTCTAGTATTATCATAGAATCAAATCATATATGATATAACAATACTAGAATATTCAAAATCATATATTATCATAGAATCAAATCATATATGATTTGATTTGATTATATGATAATACTAGAATATTCTAACAATATGCAACAAAATTGATCAAACAAAGTCAATCGGTTGAGCAAAAATTGTTAGTATAATACTCACCCTCACATATATTATTAGCTTCTCATGTGTTTCTTCGGTGTTATGTTTCTTAAATCATGGTTTCGTCTTTGATTTAGGTGGTGGAGCAAAACCGGTTTGGCGAAAAAATTGGGCTTTGCCAGGGACAGGTTGATGGAGAATTTCTTGTGGACTATTGGCCTCAATTTCAAGCCCCAATTCTCAAATCTCAGGAGAAACATTACCATTGTCAATGCTCTTATCACAACCATCGATGATGTCTATGATGTTTATGGCACACTGGATGAACTAGAAATTTTCACTAGTGCCGTTGAAAGGTTGGTTGCAATGGTGTACATATTTAAAATTTTCAATATGATCTGTAGTTGCAAGTGGAGTGGAGTGCAATTGGTGCCTCCTTTAGGGCTTGTTTGATAACCTAAATTCAGCACTTAATATTGAATCAATTAAGTAATAAATGATTCAGTAGGTTTGATAACCATATTTTACATTGCTTGACAAATTAAGTATCACTTAAATATAGACCAAAAAGTTGAAAAAAATTAAGTAGCTTTGAGCTACTTAATTCTGGCTGAATTTTTGTGTATTTACATTCAACCATCATACCACCACCACAACCACTCCCATCAACACCTCCACCACTCCACCACTATCACTACCACTACCACCACCTCCACCACCACCACCACCACTCCATCACCACCACCACCTCCACTACCACCATTCCTCCTCCACCACATCACCACCACTAGCTCTACCACCACTCCACCACCACCACCACTTCCTCCACTACCACCACCACCACATCACCACCATCAACACCTCCACCACTCCACCACCACCACGACCACTATTCCTCCTCCACCACATCACCACCACTAGCTCCACCACCAGCTCCACCACAACCACCACCACTACCATCACTACACCACCACCACCACCACCGCTCCTACCACCACCTCCACCACTCCACCACCATCATTACAACCATCACCACCATCGCCACTCCACCACTACTACCATCACTACACTACCACTACCACCACCACTACCAGCACTACACCACCACTCCTCCACCACCACCACTACCAGCACTACACCACCACTCCTACTACCTCCACCACTCCACCACCATTACCAAAAGTATATTGTGACCGTTAGTAAATTAAGAGAGAATTGGAACAAAATTAATTCATCATTTTTTTAATTCAGTACTTAATATATTTTATCAAATAGCTTTTCAGTTTAAAAATTTCAGCATTCAGTTTTCAGTACTTAATTTTTCAGCTTTCAGTTTCAGTTTTATCAAACAGCCCCTTAGTATGGATAGTCCCTCTGTCTCATACTATATATCTTTTGAGGATTCTGAACCAAAAAAATAAAGCATTTCGGTGCATAAATTAGTTTTCAACTTAGCCTGCACCAATTTAAAGATCTGAATTAATTATGTAAATTGGTGCATGAAAAATTTACATGTTATGCACATTTGTCTTTAGTTTTTATGCACAAAAAAAAAGCGTACAACTTCCACAAAATAATAAAACAATTATAAAATGGGGGAGTAATTAAAATGTACTTTGGTACTTTCAGGTGGGATATAAGTGCAATGGAAGAACTTCCAGACTATATGAAGATATGTTACCTAGCTCTCTTAAACTCGATTAATCAAATGGGTTATGAGACTCTTAAGGAGCAGAGCATTCACATCATCCCTCGCCTCCAGAAATCGGTATCAAACTACTTAAAGAATTACTTTTTCTCATTCTTCATTAGATTTCAAATAACATTTAATTTAAACCATGCTACTCTAATTTCTAGTGGGCAGATTTATGCAAATGTTATTTGAAGGAGGCAAAGTGGTACTATAGCGGATACGCACCAACTCTTGAAGAATACATGAACAATGGATGGATTTCAATTTCAGCTCCTGCTATACTAACTCATGCTTACTTTTTGTGTACAAATCCCATAACCCCAGAGGGTTCCGAATGCTCAAATAAATACCCCAATATTTTTCAATGGTCAGGCACTATTTTACGGCTTGCAGATGATATGGGAACATCACCGGTGAGCTTCACACCATCTTAGCCTTTGCATACATAGCTAAATGAAGTATTTTTGCTTGTCTTCCTCATACCATCTTAGCTTTTGCATATATATGTAAACGTAATATCTATGCTTGTCTTCGATCCACACAGTGGACTAGAGGGTGCTTTTTCGTTCCATAGGCTTGATTATGTTTTCTCAACCTTTGCACCCGCCCTAGAACTTCAAGCCAGATGTTTTGTTGATCCCATATATTATTTGTGAAAGTAAAAAATAGTACTCTATAAATTAGCATTTGTGTCTTAAAAAACTGTTGACGACAGAACATTTAAAATTAGTCCTGCAATTTCTTGAAGATAATTACAAGAAAACCTCGTCATTTCGTCAAAATAACCAGCTCAGAATATTTTATATGATTGGTAGTTTTGCTACAAAGAGATCAATTAATGACTCGAATCACCAAAATGAGGCCCACCATGGTGGGATCCAAGGGCCTAGCTGAAAACAGAAAAATAGCAAGAAAGGAAAAAGGAAAAAAAGACACAGGAAAATCTTAAAAAGTATGAAAATCCACTAAAGTAAATTTTTTAAAACCTGCTGCAGTACATAAACAGTGCTCATGGGCCAACACCCAAAAGTTGCGGAATAACCAAAATGGCCCCTTCAATCCTCCCCACGACAAATCACTAACGGCAATGGAGGCAAGGATATTTTGGTCCCCTTCAACCTAAATGATCGTTGCTTACATGGTCAAACAAGGCCAACGTTCATTTTAGCCAGCAAGCTAGCATGGATACATGGCTTTGTTTTTTTCCAATGTTTCCAAACACTAAGATCGTTTTATATTTTGCGCTATTTCAGGATGAGATAAAGAGAGGTGACACACCAAAATCGATACAATGTTATATGCATGAAACCGGTGCATCAAAGGAAGATGCCCAAGAACACATCAAATACTTGATTAGGGA
This sequence comes from Rhododendron kiyosumense, assembly GCA_019656275.1. Classification (NCBI taxonomy): domain Eukaryota; kingdom Viridiplantae; phylum Streptophyta; class Magnoliopsida; order Ericales; family Ericaceae; genus Rhododendron; species Rhododendron kiyosumense. Next base: position 114,344 of record BPLS01000566.1, read on the forward strand.
GACATGGAAGAAGATGAACGAAGACCGATTTGAAGATTCGGCCTTCTCTCAAACTCTTGTAGAAATAGCAATGAATCTTGCTAGGATGTCCCAGTGCATGTACCAATACGGAGATGGCCATGCTGCTCAAGGTCGGGATACGAAAGATCGAGTGCTATCTCTGCTAGTCAATCCCATTCCGGTTGAATATTAACAATAATACTATTTTAGACTGTGGTTTTTTTTGTTGGGAGCTTCATAGCTAGTATTTTCCTAATGTCAGAATCAATAATATGTAATGAATTATGTGTTGAATGCTTGGATACATGCATCGCCGTCAAGTGAAATAACATAGCATCATGATAGATTGTGATAAGTCAGATGCGGCATGTGTAGTGTAATAACTGATTACTCAAAAATGCTTTATCATGACATTTTAATGGCTTTTATTACTCAAAATCTCGTCTTAGAGTTTTTCATAAAAAGAATTTTACTAGCGACACGGGGCAACAATAGCAACTTTTTTCAAATTTAAAAATTTGTAGAAAGATCCACCGCATATCTCAGTCCACATTAACAATTAAATCTACAGATGCAAAACCAACGATTGCCTAGCTTATTGTAATAATAATACGATTTTACGGTGTCAATGGTATGTTTGGTTCGATGGAATCAACATTGGATGAAATACTTATTTTCATGTTTAGTTCATCATTAAATTAATGATGGAATGATCATTTCAAATGAAATGAAATCACTATTTACCTTAGTAAATGAATTGTCATTCTATTAAAAAAACTAAGGAATTGTCATTTCATTTCTTTGTCACACCAAAATTAGTAGTGTCACTCTAATATTCACTATTGACACTCCAAAAATTGATAGTGCCACTCCAAAATTGCTAGTGCCACATTAAAAATTGCTATTGCCACTCCAAAAATTACTATTGCCACACTATTCTGTTGCGAATGAGAATGGTTATTCCTAAGCATAACCAAAATAGCTTGGAAATCATAATGGATATTCCAATCTCATTTCCTCCAATTCCATTATAACCTCAATTCTATTATATTGTCAATTTCATTTCATCGAACCAAACATACCCTAAGGGTATACACAATGTCATAATCAAAATTAAAAGATTTCAAAAGTTTTTTTTGAAAGGCAAAAAAATTTCATTAATTTTGAAAAAAAATGATTAATTTTGAAATTGTTACGAGACTAATAGGAGTAAGGAAATAATGTCCACGTTCAAAAAACACTTATGCCCAATCCGATACCCAAAACCTACTATTTCTAAAGCTAACAATGTTGGTCTAAAATATGACTCACAATGATATAATCAAAATTTAGCAATCTCTTAACCAATAACCAATTTTTGATTTTTTCATAACTAAAACTAGCAACTTTTTTTAATAATTAAAATTTGGCGATCCCACGCCACACAAGTTAACTGGTTGCTGATTGTATCTCACGCGTATTTTAATTGGTTGTTGATTGCCTGACTTCAACCCCCAAACGCACCTTCTCTATCTTCTTTTCTCTTCAATCTGACTATTAATCCAAATTGTTTCTCTTTGTTTTCATGCAAAAGTGAAACTCATACCTCTCGATCAACTACAATTCAACTCATCATCATTAGATTAAGGTACTTTACTCTTTTTTCCCGTCTCTATTTTTGTCTCAGTGTCATTCCTCTTTCCTCCTCCATGGGGGCTTCCTCAAGGTTTTCGTAGAGTCCATGCCCCCTTTGACACCCTAACCAATATATGAGTAATGAACTGAACAACGCTACTATGTGAAGTATAAGAGAAAGTTTACCAGCTACTTCAAAGTAGCTTTATAGCCATTTTACCTCACAAAAAGGGAAAATGTACCCGAACAACTAAGTAGCTAAAGAGGAAGGCAATTTGCCTCCATCTACAGTTCTGAGCTAAAAATAGCTCACAATTATTCATAAGCAATCTACTTTTTATTGTTTCCTCTCTCTTTCTCTGACTCTCTCACTCACTCTCTCTCTCTCTCTTTATTAATATTTTAAAAAATAATAGATAAAATAGATTGTATTGGTATAGTGTTAAAAAAATGTGAGTAAATAAAATGAAAAATATACACTGTTCAAGAGTTGTTTTAGCTTCTAACTGGTAAACTTGCTCTAAGAACTTGAGAGAATTGTATTTCCGGAACTCTGTAAGCCGATTTCAACTAGCTATCTGGGGACAGGTTAAAGCAGGGCCTGTTGGGCTTGCTTCTCATGAGATTGGATGAGGTAATCAGAATTCCTCTTTCGTTCCTCTCCCTGTGGTTGAGCATAAGAAGAACCTTGCTGTCTTTCTCAGATTCAAAAAAACACATTTGATTTTGCTTGAAAGATTTAGAGTGGTGGATTTGTGATAGCCGTTCTGGCCTCAATACCGGACCTTACCGGTTGGTATCGGCAATTGCAGACAATACCGGGCCAGATGGAATTATCGGCGATTTCGGACGGTATTTTGCAAAAGAAGAAATAGAAGGAAAATAGGGATAAGGGAATGATCAAAACCCGTCTTCGAACCAATTCCTCTGTAGATCTGGGTCTTTTAGTGACAATCCAGTGAACTTCTCCACGTTTTTGGCCTGACTGAAGGTCTTCTTCTTCACGTCGTTTCGTTGCAAATCACGCCGTTTAAAGTCGGAAGTCTTCCCCAGGGGCGGACGCATGTGAGGGCAAGGGGAGTCATGTGACCCCACTGCCCTCCAAACTACCTAACGATGGCTATACATATTTGGGACATTTTAGTAAATTTGTCCCAAATACTACAACAATAATTCAATTCTTGCCCTCACCAAATCCTCACATCACCCAATTATTCGTTGCCCCAAGGGTAACACGTGGACTTAGTCAGGTGGTGCCTCCCACCAATAAAAATTCGTCCTACTGACACAAGATTCTTCTCTCTCCGGACACAGCTTTCTCTCAAAAATCAAATGTTCCAAATTACAATTCGTTTGGATAGGTGAGAAGATTTTATTTTATTTATCATTTAATTCTAAAGGGTCATGATTAAATTTTGACTATAGAGCTCTCATTGATTAACCTTAAGAAAATCGTAGAATCAAATATCTTTTAGGACTAACCAACGAGAGCCTTAAAGTCAAAATTTAATTATGACCATTTAGAATTAAATGATCAGAAAAATAAAATCTTCTCACTCATTCAAACAGATTGAAATTTGGAACACTTAATTTTTCAAACGATAGTTTATATATTAAAAAATATGGTTAAAAAATTAAATGTTTCAAATTTCAATTCGTTTGAACCGATAGAAAGATTTTAGTTTTCTGATCATTTTATCCTAAATGGTCATAATTAAATTTTGACTATAGGGCTCTCATTGATTAATCCTAAAAAAATCGTAGAATCAAATATCTCTTAGAACTAACCAACAAAAGTCCAACAGTCAAAATTTAATTATAACCCTTTAGAATTAAATGATCAGAAAAATAAAATCTTCCCACCCATTGAAACGGATTGAAATTCTAATGGGTTAGTAGTTGTTAGTGGTAACAACAGGGGTCGAGCAAGTGGAACGGGACGGAGGGAGTGTAAAATTTGACCCAGTGCCATAAATTTCTGGGTCCGCCACTAGTCTTCCCGCCGTTCCTTTGCAGTTCTGAGTTGGGGAAGTGGAACAGCTGTTGCATTTCCAAAGCAAAGAAAAAAAGGGTTCGGCTCCCCTCCGGTCTTCCACTGTCCAGTATGGGCCAGTGTGTGGCTGGGATGCATTATGCCAATTGCCAAATCCATGGCTCCACGTTATTTCTGCTCTCAAATGGACAAAAAGATTGATAATGGAGTTAACGGAAAACATAAACGGTCAAGTAAAAAATATGGTTAAAAAATTAAGTGCTCAAATTTTTAATCCGTTTGAATCGGTGCGAAAATTTTAATTTTTTATCATTTTATCTTAAATAATCATAAATAATTTTTGGCTCCAAGGTTTTCAATGAACACCCTAATAGAGTCCTAGAACAAAATAAGAAACATGTACTCTCATATGAGAGCTTTAGAAACAAAAATTCAGTATGACCATTTAGGATAAAATGATAAAAAGAAATAAGATCTTCCTACTGGTTCAAACGGATTGAAAATTAGAGAACTTAATTTTTTACACCGTTTATATATTAAAAATATAATTAAAAAATTAAGTGCTCCAATATTTAATCCGTTTAAACCAGTGTAAAGATATTTTTTTTTGGTCATTTTATCCTAAATGGTCATAATGAATTTTTGGCTCTAAGGCTCTCATATGAGAGTATATGCTCCTTATTTTCTTCTAGGGCTCAGCCTTAGAGCCGAAAATTCATTATGACCATTTAAGATAAAACGATCAGAAAAATAAAATCTTTGCACTGGTTCAAATGGATTAAAAATTTGAGCTCTTAAATTTTCTTAACCATATTTTTTACCAGAGAAATGACCATTTATGTTTTTCGTTTTTTTTTCCGTTAACACAAATATCAAGCTGTTTGTTCATTTGAGAGCAGAAGAAGAAAGGCCATGTCTCAGCTCCTAGGAAAAAAGGAGAATCATGTGTTGACAATGGGAAACGTGTAGAGTAAATGGTTTTTTTTTCTGAGCTTTTTCCGGGCCGGTCCTATGTTGGTGGACAATATTGTTGGGAAAATCGGAGCCTCGCGCTCAGACTCGCAACGAACAAAACACACACAGGATCTTGGGATACTATTGTCACAGAAAACAAACCAGAGAAAAGGAAGAGAAAGAGGAACAGAAAAACAGAACACACAGATATACGAGGTTCGGCAACTTGCCTACGTCCCCGGGAGCCACACCAGTCCACTATGAATGAAAGAAAACGAAAGATTACAAGTCTTCTCCTTCCTCTCTGAGAAAAGTTTTCTCTTGCACTCTCCCTCTCACTAGAAACCCTCTCTAGAAATTTTCTCTCTCTATGTGCAACCTCGCTCTTGCTCAGGAAATAATGAATACAGCAACTTATATTTATAGGCAAACCCTAAGTGATAGCTGGACCCGTCCAACCAACTTGGGCCGCGGCCCACGACCCGTCTCGGTCGCGAGCATGTCTGTCGCGCGCTACTTGCCGCGAACCTGACTGCGTGCCTGCCTATCGCGGAACTCTCCGCGCTGGTCACAGACCTTTGTTACTGAACTCTGTTGCTGAAAGTTGTCTCATCCCCAACAATCTCCCACTTGAAGATAACTGAAGCAAACCAATATCAACAACCTCAATCAATAGCGGACGTAGTGAACTTCACCCCTCCTAGTGCGACTCCGGCCCTCCAACTCCTCATGCGCGAAGGCCAACTGAAGTTGAGCACAACTTCAGTTTCTCGATGGTGACCGACTTTGTCAACATATCTGCCGGATTTTGGCTCCCCAAAATCTTCTCCAGTAACAGTTCCCCTTCTTCCAAAAGCGAGCGAATGAAATGGTACCTCAAATCGATGTGCTTCGTTCTAGCGTGAAACACTGGATTTTTCGCAAGGTGTATAGCACTCTGGCTATCACTGAAAAGAACACTGTTCTCCTGCTTCAAACCCAACTCACCCAGAAAAGCCTTCAACCAAATCATCTCCTTAGCGGCCTCCGTGACTGCTACATACTCAGCTTCTGTCGTGGACAAAGTTACCAACTTCTGCAGACGCGAGACCCAACTCACCGCTGTTGATCCCAAAGTGTAGACATAACCTGTGGTGCTTCGCCTTGTATCATGATCACCCGCAAAATCTGCATCCACATATCCTCTCACCACCAAATCTGCTCTCCCAAAACACAATGGCACATCCGCGGTCCCGCGGAGATACCTCAGTATCCACTTGACAGCTTCCCAATGCTGCTTCCCTGGATTGCTCGCAAACCTGCTCACAACTCCCACTGCATAAGCGATGTCCGGCCGCGTGCAGACCATCGCGTACATTAGACTACCGATGGCCGAGGCATACGGTACCTTGGCCATGTGCTCCTTCTCAGCATCTGTCTTCGGAGACTGCATGTCAGAAAGTCTAAACTGACTTCCCAGAGGCGCGCCAACTGCCTTGGCGTTCTGCATATTGAACCTTTCAAGAACCCGTTCAATATACTCAGCTTGACTCAACTTCAAGACCCCTTGAGTTCTGTCCCTGCTGATCCTCATCCCAAGTATCTGCTTCGCTGCACCCAGATCTTTCATAGCAAACTCTGCTGCCAACTGTTGCTTCAACCTGTTTATCTCCTGTAAACAGGACCCAACCACAAGCATATCATCTACGTAAAGTAGTAAAATTATGTAGCTCGCCTTACATCGTTTAAGGTAGCAACAGTGATCCGCGTGGCACCTCGTGTAGCCGCTGCGCTGCATGAAACTGTCAAACTTCTTGTACCACTGTCTAGGAGCCTGTTTCAACCCATATAGACTCTTCTTGAGTCTACACACCATCTCTTCCTTGCCTTTCTCAATGAAGCCAACAGGTTGCTTCATGTAGATTTCTTCATCCAAGTCACCATGAAGAAACGCAGTTTTAACATCCAACTGCTCAAGGTAGAGATTTTCAGCAGCCACCAAACTCAATACCACTCTGATAGTGGTCAGCTTCACAACTGGGGAAAAAATCTCCGTGAAATCAACCCCTTCTTTCTGTTGAAAGCCCTTCACAACCAATCTGGCCTTAAACCTCTTGCTACCATCGCTTTCCTGCTTGACGCGGTATACCCACTTGTTCTGTAGCGCCTTCTTCCCCGCGGGAAGCTTCGCCAACTTCCAAGTCACATTCGAGTGAAGAGAATCCATCTCCTCTTGCATAGCACGTTCCCACTTCACAGCGTCACTGACCTGTAAAGCCTCGTCATAGCAAGACGGTTCTCCGCTATCTGTCAAAAGCAAATAATACAGCGACGAAAGGTATTTTGGATTAGGTTTAGGTACCCTAGTTGATCTCCTTACCGCAACAGCCGGTGAGCTAGACCCTGTCTCTGGAATTGCCCCAGACTCTGTCCGCGAGACTGCCTCTGTCCGCGAGACTGCCTCAGTCGTTCGGTCAAATCCCAACTCATCCCCACTGCTTTCTGGAAGATCCTCCAAACTAAAGTACTCGGGTGTCTCGCGATCCTCTCGCACGACCACCCCTGCGGGATCCTCGCGATCCTCAGTAGAACTCCCACTGCATTGTTTGCTATCCTTGTCCTTGTACAGCACCGACTCATTGAATATGACATCCCGGCTTCTGATTATCTTCCTGTTTTTCTCATCCCAGAAACGATAGCCAAACTCATCGCCGCCGTACCCAATGAACGTGCACTTCAATGACTTAGCATCTAGCTTGTCTCTGACTTTGTCACTGATATGGACATAAGCAACACAACCGAAAACTTTCAAGTGTGAGAGATTTACCTCTTTACTGCTCCAAACCTCTTCCGGTATCCCAAAGTTCAACGGAACTGATGGCCCATGGTTGATCAAGTATGCTGCTGTACTGGTCGCGTCTGCCCAAAACTGCTTGGGCAACCCCGCGTGTATCCGCATGCTCCGCGCACGCTCTGTCAGAGTCCTGTTCATCCGCTCCGCGATGCCATTCTGCTGCGGAGTTCCTGGAAGAGTCTTCTCTAAACGAATCCCGAATAGAGCACAGGCTCTCTTGTACTCTCCCAGTTCATACTCTCCCCCGTTGTCTGACCTCAGACATTTCACCTTCAAGTTTGTCTCGTTCTCTACTCTGGCTTTCCACTTCATGAAAATATCGGATACCTCTGACTTGTGTTTCATGAAATAGACCCATACTTTCCTCGAGTGATCATCGATGAAAGTAACAAAGTACCTTGACCCGCCGAGAGAATGCACTGGCGCGGGACCCCATACGTCTGTATGAACAAGCTCCAGCTTGTTTAGCTTAGGAGGTCTGCCACTTTTCTGGAAACTAACCCGCCTCTGCTTGCCGAAGATACAGTCTTCGCACATGTCGAAATCCACTGACTCAACTGGCAGCTTCCCCTGTGTCTGCAGAATCTTCATCCCCTTCTCGCTCATATGTCCCAACCTGTCGTGCCACAAACTTGGACTCACTTGGCTCTCTGGCCGCGGACCTTCCGCTAGCCTACCCTCGCGCGGTACCACCTTCGCGAGACCTTCGCTATCCTCGCGCGGGACCACCCCCGCGAGTCCCTCCGCGATGGCAAGTGAATGACTCCCATGTGAAGTTAAATAGAGAGTACCTACTTTCTTTCCGCGCGCTACCACCATGGTACCGTTGGAGACCTTCCATGCGTCTCCTGTGAATGTTGAGGTATACCCCGCTGCTCCCAGTTGCCCAACTGAAACAAGATTCCTCTTTAGCTGCGGGACGTGTCTGACATCTTTCAAACACCATTTAAACCCCTGCGTTTCAATCTGCACATCACCCATTCCCACTATACTACAAGGCTCATCGTCGCCCAAGTATACTTGCCCGAAGTCGCCTGCTACATAGTTCTTCAGAACACCCTTGCTAGCAGTCGCGTGGAATGACGCGCCTGAGTCAACTACCCATGACTCCGCGAGACTGTCCATCGAAAGAATAAGTGCATCCTGCACGATGTGGGCCTCCTGCTCACCGTTATTCTTCTTTGGAGCCTTGCAAACTGAAGACATGTGACCCGCCTGGCCACAGTTCCAACATTCACCTTTAATGCCGCGTACTTGACTTTTGCCGCGAGGCTTCTTGCCGCGCGACTTTGACCGACTCTTGTTCTGGTTCTGACCACCCCTGGCCTGGCCTCTGCCCCTCTACTCAAAACTTAGAGCGGAACCTGAACCGCTAGAGCCCGACGCTCCCTCGAGCGATTTTCTTCTAACTTCCTCAGTTAGAATCAAACTGACTATATCATTCAGTTTGAGTTTCTCCTTCCCAGCCGAATTACTAATCGCAGTAACCGTACCCTGCCAGGTCTCTGGCAACTGAGAGAGAATCAACAAGGCTTCGACCTCGTCGTCGAACTCAATACCAACAGAGATCAACTGATCCACTATTGTATTGAACTCACTGAGATACTTCACAAACGAACCTCCTTCAGGCATCTCGAAGTTGAACAACTTCTTCATCAAGTGCAGCTTGTTTGCCGCGGACGGCTGTTCATACATCTCCGTGAGCGCGTCCATCAGATCGGACGTGGTTTTTTCTTTCAATATATTGTGCGCGACTGACTTCGAGAGTGATAACCGGATCAGACCCATCGCCTTCCGATCAAGAACCTCCCATTCCGCGTCAGTCTCCCCTTCTTCTTTCTTTCCTTTTTCTTTACCCAGCAGCGGCCGGTAGAGATCCTTCTGGTACAGATAGTCCTCCATCTGCATCTTCCAGAAAGCAAAGTCCGACCCATCGAACTTCTCAATCTTCGATTTCCCTTCTTCTGAACCCATAGCTCCCTCGAAATCCGGACTGCCCAAAAGCTTCAATCGGAAAACTGTTGAACACCCTTACCGCAACCGCGGCTCTGATACCAATTGTTGGGAAAATCGGAGCCTCGCGCTCAGACTCGCAACGAACAAAACACACACAGGATCTTGGGATACTATTGTCACAGAAAACAAACCAGAGAAAAGGAAGAGAAAGAGGAACAGAAAAACAGAACACACAGATATACGAGGTTCGGCAACTTACCTACGTCCCCGGGAGCCACACCAGTCCACTATGAATGAAAGAAAACGAAAGATTACAAGTCTTCTCCTTCCTCTCTGAGAAAAGTTTTCTCTTGCACTCTCTCTCTCACTAGAAACCCTCTCTAGAAATTTTCTCTCTCTATGTGCAACCTCGCTCTTGCTCAGGAAATAATGAATACAGCAACTTATATTTATAGGCAAACCCTAAGTGATAGCTGGACCCGTCCAACCAACTTGGGCCGCGGCCCACGACCCGTCTCGGTCGCGAGCATGTCTGTCGCGCGCTACTTGCCGCGAACCTGACTGCGTGCCTGCCTATCGCGGAACTCTCCGCGCTGGTCACAGACCTTTGTTACTGAACTCTGTTGCTGAAAGTTGTCTGCATCCCCAACAAATATACCAATAGATCCTACCCACTAATTTCAGAAAAAAAACACATAACCCATGGAGTCCT
>BPLS01000566.1:129748-148014 GCA_019656275.1 Rhododendron kiyosumense
AGCACTACGCACGCCGATAGTGCCGTAGGTATGAGCATTTTTGTAATATATTTTTGTTTTTTTAAGCTAACGTGTAGACACTCCAATCTGTGCCTCTGAATAATCTTTAAGTTCCCCGACAATGCATAACGGTTGGCCCATCTTTTTGCTTGGTTTGATGCATTGTCCCTCCACCATATCGGGAAGGGTGGTACAGGGTAACGAGGCTGCAAGAAAAGTTGCACAAAATGATTATTCCCAATACAAGCAATAGCTATTTTAATGCGCTCTTGGACTGGAACTAGAGGGGATCTTAATGGCAAGTGAGTAAAACAACCTGAAGCATGTCCATCAACTGTAATGTTGATAAACCCGAGGTAAATGCCGAACATAGTCAGTAGGGATGTGTGGAACTGAAAATTGAGCATGGTTCGCTTGAGTTTGTGGTTGTAATTGTAGATAAAAGGAAATCTAAATGAGTGGTTATAGTTGAAGGTAAAATGATAAAAGGAAATCTGAATAAGTGGTTAGAAATAAAATAGATAAAAAATATAAATAAATACAAAATTAATAAATTCAACAACATAAAAGAATTATAAAATTAAAAAAAAAAAAAGAAATTTACTCATGTATATAATACTAGTACTTGCCCATACCTACGGCACTACGCACGCCGATAGTGCCGTAGGTACGAGCATTTTTCTAATATATTTTTGTTTTTTTAAGCCAACGTGTAGACACTCCAATCTGTGCCTCCGAATAATCTTTAAGTTCCCCGACAATGAAATAAAGAAAAATATACCTTTAAAACTTGGATTGTTGCTCATTTGCTACTCCTGCTCTAAACCTCAAGAAAACCCCTTTTCCAAACATGTAGAGTGGCCCCCAATTCAATTACGAAGAGAAAAATGCATTTGCTTGGTCAAAAATAACTTTTTCCATGACACACTAATGGTAAAATGGGTACACATTTCAATATATAAAACACCTTTAAGTGAAACCAATTGGGTTAGAAAGAGGGCTCGACAAGCTTTCCAACGCTTCGAAAAACGCTCAAATCCGAGTTCGGGAGTGTCCAGAGCGCCCCCGCGAAATTTGGTGTGCTATGCTGACACACAATACCGCGCGGCGTTTCAAAACGTCGCGTGGCATTTTAGAAACACAGTGCGGCATTTCAAGAAACTTCAAAAAAATCTCTTCATCGCACGAGATTTCAATATACAGCACGGCATTTCTCCTTATGTCGCGCGGCATTTCGGGGAAAAGTTCTGACAGCAGCAGAAAGTTGTCGGCCACGCCTGCAAATGCAATATTTTGGCTCAGAAGCCACCTCCCCTCTTTGCAGTGTTCATCCTTAGCTCTCTTGCCTATAAATACACCCCCCTCTAGTTGAGAAGCACCCCTTCAATTTCAAAATAAAGTTACTCTGCCATTTTCTATACTCTCACTCTTTAGAAATACCCCCATTCTTCTTTTCCTCTTAAGTTCAGTAAACTACTGACTTAGGAGGACCTCCACCTCAAAGCATCCAAACAACCTCTCATCCTTCAATCCTCATTCAAGCATTTCAAGTCCAAATCAACTTTCATTCCTCCATCTTCAAGCACATCCAAGCTTCGATCGAAAGGTATAAATATATTTCTTGGGCTAAACTACGTTTAGCTCTGAGGGGAGCCGATTGAGGCCCTTCTCAGTCTTTCTATACTGAGTTTGGATTTCAAACGAGTTTTATATTCAAAAAGCACAAAAAAAATAGTTTCTGCACTCGGATACGCTACATCGTGCAGCGTTTTACAACGCCACACGGCGTAGTGTATTACACCGTGTTTTATTTTATTTCTTGTACATATTTCTTCTTATATTATTCTGTCTTGTCTGTTTATTACTTTTCTGTGCGGGTACATTCCAGAATCAAGTTTCATGTTAAAAGTCTTTTTTTTTTACTTTATTAAATCTTTTAACATTTCAAAAAGCTTTTAACATTGTTTTACATTATAAGATGAACAAAATGGTCTCGTAAACCATCTTTTCTTTTAGAGATTCGGGAAATATGAAAAAAAATTGTTTTGCGAACCTATGGTTTGTCATATAAAAGCGAACTGATTCTGGAATGCGTAGACAGGTGCGCCACACGACGTTTTAGTTACGTCGTGCGATGCATCCGGTCCGTCGCGCAGTGTTTCACTTGATATTGGTAAACTGCTGTAACGCTGTTATTTTATTTTCTGTACATTACTTATCCATTTCATACTGTACAGTTTGCACCACGTACACATCAATGTGATATATTTCTCATATCCCTTCCCCCTTTACTTGTTTTTTAAAGAGCTTGATTTTCTAAAACATATTTAAGATTCCCCTTTTAAAGTGTTTAGTAAAGACCGGTTTACGGGGCGAATGGGGTGCTCTTGATAAAAACCTTCCACATTCGTAACGTGGCTCCCGAACCAAAAATCTCGACATTTTTCGTTAGACCAAAAGCATTTTTCAAACAAGTTATCGGTTTCTCAAATCAAGCTTCTCAAAAAATCCGGGTGGCGACTCTTCGAGCGCACGCCGGGCGGGGAGCCCACACAACGCTAGAAGCCGAGTAATGGGTAAAAAGAACCGATGATATTTTGTAATATATTTGTAAGAGTGGGTGTTTTCTTAAGAAAGTTGGAGAGCACACATCAGTCATTGGATCAAATGAATCTCAGTCTTCTATCAACTTATATTGGTATGGTCCCCATACCCTTGTATTTTATTAGGTAGATAAAATAATTAAAAAAAACATAAAAAGAGTAAAATATATAAATAAAAAGAGACCTAAATAAATAGATAAATGAATAATTAATTGAATAACGTAAATGGATAAAGAAATTAAATAAAAAAGAAAATTATGTAAAAAGAAATAAGTGTTCCAATTTTCAATTCGTTTGAATCGGTGCGAAAATCTTATTTTTCTTATCATTTAATCCTAAATGATCGTAATGAATTTTTGGCTTTAAGACCTTTTAATGAGCACCCTAAGAGAGGCTTGAAACTAAATAAGAAGTCTTAGGGTGCTCGTTGAAAGGTCTTAGAGCCAAAAATTCATTATAATCATTAAAGATAAAATGATAAAAAAAAAAAAAAAGATCTTTACACCGATTCAACCGGATTGTAAATCGGAATACTTAAATAATATTAAATAAATAAAAATGAAAAAAGGAGTATAAAGATTATTTAGTAAATACTGTAGCAGAGAAATATGAGAAAATTGGTTTGGTATTTCTGAGGGGGTATTTTCGGAAAGGGGGGAGTGGGGCCGGAGGGTGTGTGTGTCAGGGGGGTGCGAGAAGAGAATTAGAGCAACAGCACCAGCATAGCTAAAGAGGAAATTTCGGTAGAGTAGCTATGAAAATCGGAGAAAATCATGCTACACCAGAGTAGCAAAACACAAAGGTAAAATGCCCTTCTCTCAATTGCTCGGAATCTTTGCCGAGGAACTATTCATAGCTACCCTCTCTCTCTCTCTCTCTCTCTCTCTCTCTCTCTCTCTCTCTCTCTCCGTGTGGAACTGAAAGGGTGTTTGGACTCGGGATTTGGAGGAGCAGAAGTCACCTGAGATCGACGAGAACTTGGAGGTGCAGAGTCACTGGAGATCGACGCGCGTTCGTTGGCTTCTTCGATAGAGTTTTCAAAGCGGCTTCTTTTGATTTTCATTGGTTCAATTGTTGGGTTGATTGATTTTGTCGTTTCAATTTCTGGGTTTGGTGTTCTGCAATTTCTGGGTTTGGTCTTCTACAAAATCCGGGTTTGGTCTTCTGTTGGGAGGGGGAGGAATATTTTCGTAGTACAGTATTTTAGAAGAATAGAGATGAGAATAGAGAGGATTGGTGTATGATTGAGAGAAATTTAATTAGGTAAAGTAGAAAAAGTGCACTTTGGGTAGCTAAAATGCATCTCACTTGGTGTACATGCTCTTACTTTTCTCTGCAATCCTCAGTATTCTACTACCACACCTCTGTTTCTTAAGCTCAAAATACTCCCACAAGCCTCTCCAAACCTCAGATGTAAAAAGAAGCCTCTCCAAACATAGCTATCAATTTTTTACAAAAGTGCTAATATTGCTAGAGTGGCTTGGTTTATCCACGAGCACTATTCACTAGGTAGGCAATGTCTATGCAATTTCATAAGTAAAACTTTCAAGTGGTATTTTAACTTGTCATTGATTTATAAGCATACACTGATCACTTAATTGAAGGATCTGAACTGGTCATTTCATAATTTGTAGGTATCTAAACAAACAAAAAATCAAATTCTATTTGTACCTATTGATGTTCGATCAAAATAATTTTTTCATGAACTATATTCTTGATGACATCAATGTTATGTATCAACGATTGGGAGTGATAATTAGTCCCAACGAGATGATTTAGAAAAGTATAAAAATATGTACCGAAATTCAAAAAAGTTCAGTATAATGCTACTACAATAGCAAGTTTTGTATTTTTTTCGTATCTAGTTAACTTTGTTTTTACTTTGGGTCATATATTTGCTTTGTAGACATGAAAGACAGATGTTTAATTCAAAAAAATTGTAACACATGAATAAAAATATGAAAAATAAAAAATACCAAAATTTTCAGAGAATGGGTATATCATCACTAGCTGAAAAAATAGGAATGATAAAACAATCAAAAATTTGGGAAAAATAATTTTCAGAGGAAAACAAAACAAATTGTCTTTTGAGCTCATGGAGAAATATAGGAGTAATTGAAGGGAAAAAGGCAAAACACCGAGGAAAAAAAAGACGAAATTTTTTTTAAAGGAGTCCCGTAAAGAAGATTTACGACAATAAATCATGCGCGTTTAAAAATGTTTGGGACGGTCCAAATTAAAAATTTGTCAAAATTGAAAAAATTGAAAAAATTGTTTAAGACGGTCCAAATTAAAAAATTGGTCAAAATTGAAAACACATTTTAGTCATTAATTGCGCAAATGAATGCGTGAGATTGAGTGGAACCATGAATAACCTCTCGAAAAAAAAAAGAGAGAAAAAAGTAAAGCATGAGAGAGAAAAGGCAGAAATTAAAGTTGAAAAGACTAAGGATAGATAGACTACATTTCCCGTGACCTCTTTTCAAGGGAGGGGTCAAGGAGGGATTGCTTATGTAGCAAAAATCTGACACAAAGTCAATAGGGCAAATCTTAATCGATGAAAGTCACCACCTGTCAAATATGATGTGTTGCCCTGTCCTTGGGGCAACGAATAATTTCTCATACAAGAGAGAGAGGGGGAGAGAGAAAAGTGAAAGAAAAGGACAACACACAACTAGGAAAAGAGAGAGAAGTGGACGAACACCATCAGGGCAATAGGAGATGGATCTCCCCAACCATTAATAATAAAAATAGGACCGGTCTAGTATTATACTTTTTTTCTTTTTATACTCATGATTTATTAGGTTATTTAAGTTGACTCAATTAAAAATTTAATTAATAAATTGGTTAGATGAATTGAACCCATTTTAACGGTCATGGCGAAGAAGAGAACTTTCTCTCTCTAGGATGAGAGTCCCCCCTGGATCAGGGTCACGTAGCTACTACGCCACCTTGTTTCCTTGTCTTGTTTTCCTTTTCTTCCTATTTCTTTTCCTACTGCCGTCCCTTTTAACCAAATCCCCTTTTCTCCTTTTTTCTACGATTTCCCCGAGATCTTTCCTTTCTCTGTGTCTGGTGTGTTTTTTCACTCTCTTTTCCTTTCTCTCATCTAATACGCAAAAAGCTGTGTCCATGGCATCTCCGCCCGACTCCATTTCCTTGGATGAAAGCTCTAAGGGCTCTAATGATTACCCGAACTTTGTTTTGGTGGGTAAAATTATCTCTTCTCGGAAACCCCACAGACAAGGTGTCTTCAATGTTATCAACAAAGCATGGAGAACCAAGGGTAATTTTTCTATCTCTGTGTGGAGGGACAGCCTCTATGCTTTCACTTTTGATCTAGAAGAAGACCTGATCAAGATCATGAACTAGGCCGCGTGGTCAGTTATGGGGGGACTCTTGGTCTTAGCCCGCTGGAATCATGATATGACGATCGAGGATCTCGTCTTCTCCTCATCTCCTTTTTGGGTGCAAGTCCATGGTCTTCCCCTGGGGCAGATGAACAGAAAGAATGGCGAGGCTATTGCAAATCTGATTGGGAAGCCGGATCCATCGGGTATGAAGGTATATGATACTGCTACTTTCAAAGATTATCTCCGCCTTAGAGTTATTATCGATATTACCAAGCCCCTGAAGAAGGTTTTTTTCTAAAACGGAGGGATAAGGAAGATCTCTGGATAAGGTTTAAATATGAGAGATTATCTGATTTCTATTATGTCTGTGGGTTGATTGGCCATGGTTTGAATGACTGCACTGAGAAATCAGTGGGGGACCGATCTAACTTGGAGTATGGGAGCTATCTCAGGGCGGAAATCTCTATTATTGAAACCATCAACCCCAATTTTGCTATCAGCAGGGATCAAAATCCCGACCGACAATCCCGATCCTATGTGGCAAGTAAGTGGGCCCCTATTCTCCCTTCCGTTCAAACGCGCCAGAAGGAAAACCCATTTCATTTCAAAAAAATTTGGGAAAGTGAATATCACTCTCTCTTTTCCTATCTCCCTCCAAAAAACGATCCAGCACGCCGAGCCACCACCACTGGAGCCCCTACGGATCAAGCAGCCCACCACCATCAACGCCGCCCCACGACTCGCACCACGATTCTCCCACCACCACGATCTCCTCTCTTCTCTCTCCTCCCGCCTTTCCTTCCTCTGTTTTTTGGCTGAATTTATTTTGACTTGGAGACAGACAAGGGTGTGGGAAATCTACATTCACGGGTAAATTTACGCGCCTTATTTATTTTCCTTCCTATTCCTGTGTGGGCACGTCATAATAGTGGGTCTCACATGACTGTTTTTCTTTGTTGGCATGGGAAAAGTATTTAATGTTACTTGTACATGCGCATTAACAGAGACTCGTACCCTCCAACATAGCACACTAATCCTAAGTCACATAATACGTGTGTGCAAACGTGAAAGATTTAGGGTTTTCGATTACGATTTTTGATTTTTTATGGCATTGATTGTAGATGTTATTGTTTCTTTTAGTTGTCATTCTTTTGATTGAATAATGAGTTAACCCTCTCTGTTTCTTGCTCTCTCACTCACCCACTCACCTGGAAAGGAATTTACAAAGCTTGTTAAAAGACAAAAATAGTCCATACTTTCCTCCCTTTCATTTTCGATTTTCCTGCTTCCATGCATAATTGTTGTTTCTTTTGATGAGTAGAAGTTGAATATAGACCTTAAAGGGGCTTCAGTCTTAGACTGGTTGTGTAAGGCAGTTAAGGTCACTTGTAGTTGTATGGTGCAAATATTGTATCTAGACAAAGGGAAAATATTAGTACATATATTTACGTTGTCATTTTCTTAATGACCAATTTATTATTCTGTAATTGTATGATTGTTTAATATTTTAGTGCATTGTACATGTGGACTAGTTAAATTCTTTTTTAAACATAGTTATGTGTGTATGTTCTTAAGTCTTGTATTTCTTATTTGTAGCATCATGGAAATACAAGATCAAAATTTGGAGGAAACTCAAAATATGGAGGTGGTAGAACCTAAGGTTGGAACAAGATTTGAATCTGAATACGAAGCCCAAGAATGTTATGCTACTTATGCGAAAGCGAAAGGATTCGGTGTAGTCACAAAAACCTCTAAGAAGCGTAACAAGGTAAAGTCGAATATAACTTATGGTTGTCATCGGGCTGGAAATGCCAAGCCAACGGGTTTGAATCCCATTAAATCCCATCCAACACCAAAAACAGGTTGTAAAGCCCATATGAATATCTCTTTGCAAGTTGACGGGAAGTGGATGTTGAATTCGATTGAATTGAACCATAAACATGAAATGGATCCAGAAAAAGTGAAATATCTTTGGTACTACCGGAATATCCCACCCCATTCGAAGAGGATAATTGAATTACATGCGACAGCCGGAATCACAATGAGCAAAACCATTGCCTCATGTGTAATAGAGGCAGGGGGGCCTGATAATCTACCATGGATAGAAAAGGATGCAAGGAATTTGAAGGATAAAGGCAGGCGTGCACTGCTCAAAGAAGGGGATGCCAATGCAATGCATAAGTACTTTGTCAAAATGCATAAAGATAATAGTGACTTCTTCTATGCCATCGATCTTGATGAAGATAACCGATTACGGAATGTCTTTTGGGCTAATGCATATAGTAGAGAGTTGTGTAAAGAATTTGGCGATGTGGTCACCTTTGACACGACTTACCTTGTTAACAAATACAATATGCCTTTCGCACCATTCGTAGGGGTCAACCATCATGGACAATCGATTTTGTTTGGATGTGGTTTGGTATCACGGGAGGACACTCCTTCATTTGTATGGTTGTTTGAGACTTGGCTTTCTTGCATGAAGGGTTCATACCCTAATGCCATCATCGCAGACCAATGTAGGGCAATGCAAAATGCGATAAGTCAAGTCTTTCCAAATACACGGCATCGTTGGTGTTTGTGGCATATCATGAAAAAAATTCGTGACAAGTTGAAGAGTTGCAACGAGTATAAGGCAATAAAAACATCTCTCAAGAGTGCTGTTTATGATTCCTTGTATCCAGTGGACTTTGAACAAAATTGGGCAGAGCTCATTAAACAATTTAATCTACAAGGCAATGATTGGCTAGCTGGATTGTATGAGGAGAGGCATCGATGGGTACCGGCATTTGTTAAGGATACCTTTTGGGCGGGGATGTCAACAACCCAACGGAGCGAAAGCATCAATGCCTTCTTTGATGGACACATCCATTCCAATACAACCTTGAAGGAGTTTGTGGGGCAATATGAGAATGCCTTGGGTAAGAAGGTGATGAAAGAAGAAGAGGCAGACGCCCATTCCTTAAACTTTCAAATTCAGAAAGTGTCCCCTTATGGTTTTGAAGACCAATTTCAGCAAGCATACACAATTGGGAAATGCAAACAATTCCGAGAGCAAGTAGGCCAAACAATTGGGTGCAATTTGACCATTGGACCGGTAGTAAATGGTATTTCACAGTTCCATATTGAACAAGACATCCTAGTTGGAAAGAAAAAAAATATATTTAAAACTTGCACTTTCCTTGTTCATTTTAATGAGGAGTCAGCAGAAACTAATTGCAATTGCCGGTTGTTCGAGAG
The DNA here is from genome assembly GCA_019656275.1 of Rhododendron kiyosumense. Taxonomy (NCBI): domain Eukaryota; kingdom Viridiplantae; phylum Streptophyta; class Magnoliopsida; order Ericales; family Ericaceae; genus Rhododendron; species Rhododendron kiyosumense. The sequence continues at coordinate 138,942 of BPLS01000566.1, forward strand.
TAAGGGAATGGTGTGCTCACATATGATCTCGGTTTGGTCAAAAAAGAAGCTTGAAGTAGTGCCCAATAAATATATTCTACGACGATGGATGAAAAACTTGGTGAGGAGTCACACAAAAATTAAGGTGAGTTATGTTAATTAGGAGCGCAAGCCCGAATTTGTTCGCTATGACAGATTGTTGAAGTTATTCAATGAGGCCGTCGACAATGCCATGTACTCCATTGCCAAGACTGATAGAATGGCGGCTAGGTTGCGAGAAATTAAAGCGGAGAATGACTTATACGATGAGGAGTGTCAAACCAATATGCCTACGGTTGGAGATGTACAAAATGATTTGGAAAGTTTCGAAGATAAATCAAATACCGTGGGCAATCCAAGTGTAGGGCCTCAGAGAGGGCGACCGCCGATGAAAAGGAAACAATCAATGACTGAGCAAATTGTTAGGAAGAATATGAAATCAAACAAAAGGGTCCAATGTAGTCGAGCCAATGCAAATAATACATCGGTATACCACTCATTATGCATTTCTTTCGATGTTTCACATAATTATGCTTATTGATTTGTATGATTTAGAATTTGACTGTATTCCACTTTAGGAAGTGGAAGTCCACACTCATGCTACGGGATTTCACGAGATTGTCATGCAAGAGAGTGGAAACGTTATTGTAAGTATAACTTCATTTGTACTACATCGAGTCTTTTCAATTTGTAATTTTTTTCATGTTGCTATAATTTCAATTGGTTATGATTTCAGCCATCTCAAGCAAGTGTAGGATATCTTGGTACGTGGAGCTATGACCTTAATGAATCTCCATATGATTTGGGACATGGTTATAGTAAGTTTTGCTCTTAAACTTCCTATTTATATTGATTTATAAGTTTAACTAGGATTCTCTCTCTCTCTCTCTCTCTCTCTCTCTCTCTCTCTCTCTCTCTCTTCATATTTTGATTTGACTTGGTTTGTTTTTGTTGTCTTTCTTTTTCTGTGCATGTTGAGAACTTCAGGGATGGAATGATGCTTTTGAGATACAGGACATGATATGAAACAAATGAAGGATGTGAAAAAAATGACTAGCGTCCACTTTTGTGAAATATCATGTTGCCACTTTTGCATCTTTTTGGTGTTCAAATTGTAGTTTTTTGGTTTTGAAATTGCTGTATTTTGTTGGTGGAATGCAGTTTTTTGGTGCTGTATATACCCCAAGCTTTGCTTCATTGAAGCATGGGCTAATGCTGAAGATGAATCTACTTTTGATGTTGCTACTTTCTTGGCAAAAGCGTGAGGAGATGGTAGAAGCATGAGTGGAAAGTTATCAGTTAAATTTAGTGTAAAAACTCGAGCGCATGAGTTCCAATTATGTAAATATGTTCATATCAATGTATTTTGATTTCTCCAAATTCGTTCATTGTGTAAATTTGATTCACGTCTTTTTGCATATTTTGATTGTATTGAGTTTGCTTGAATTTTCCATATTCATGGATCCTGAATTCAAGTCCATACTCATGACTGAGCAAATTAAAGTTGTCGCAGAGAGAGAGAGAGAGAGAGCGCGCAATCAATGACTGAGCAAATTAAGTTGGAATTTTTGGTATGAAATGGAACTCTTATGCATGTTGGGTCGTCGTATCCGTAACGTGTCCTATACCTGTATCTTGTCGTGTCGATGTATCGATATCGCGTCTTATACTATACGTGTCAGCGTATTCGTATCGCATATCCGTATCGTGTCTGCGTATTAGTAACGTGTCCTATACATGTATCTTGTCATGTTGGCGTATCCGTATTGCATATCCGTATCGTGTTCTATGTTCGTATCGTGTCATATACCGTATCATGTCCTATACCTGTATCCTGTCGTGTCGGCGTATCCATATCGCATATCCGTATCGTATCGTGTCCTATATCCGTATCGTGTCGTGTCCTATAACTTGGAATCTTTGATACCTGAAGGAAAAAAAGAAAGCATCATTTGTTTCTCCTGGAGCAAATGGGTCCAGCCGGAGATTCTCAAGACCTCATCTTGCACTACAACAAAAAACAGTATTGCCCTCGCATGAAAAGAATTAATTGCAGCAGAAAACTGAACATTGTACACTGTTTATTGCCAATATTTCAATACTTGTACCATAACTCTTTCACACAACACAGAATAGTTCCAACCAAATCAATTACAAAGGAATTCAAATACATTCCACGCTGACTGTTATTCCTAACTATCTACAGAAACAATTTTACAAATGCATGTGACTATCCAACGAGACTAATTTCCCAACTCTATCCAAATATTTAAACAAAGACGAGCAATTTTGTTGCATTGCCTTACTCATCCATCATCAATCCCTCACAAAAAAAAACCTATCACAAATATATTTACTGCTAAGGGACAATAAAAATTTCTTCCGTATCAACCCATCATTGCACGTACGTCTTGTGCCTCTATCAACCGGTCATTGCACGTACGTCTTGTGTCGCTGCATAGAGACATATGATTCATTTAGTTAGAAAGTTAACAAGCTAAAGTCAAATTGCCGAATCAAACTAGATGACTCTAATGTCAAACTCATATAATTAGGCACATAAGGATATGCAGATTCTCTATCAATAGACTTATATTCATGGAACAAATTCCCACTTTGGATCTAATCTAGAATTACAAAATAGTATCCACTAGAGAACTTAAATTGAACTAAAATTTAAGTCCTTGAGAATAGATACATTATGTGCTTTACAGCAACCAATCTAAAGATTTGTCTATTTTAAAATTGGTAAACTTTATTTTGTATTCAGGTTCTCCTCACAAGCCACGTCTAATAAATCCATGGCCACGTAGCCTCCAGCAATTTATCTCCATACCAACTAATTATGCTTTCAAACCAAGTTACCAAGGTATGAACATAAATTCAGAAAAACGTAGCCAATAAGGCTGAGGAAGAAACTAAAATTCCCAATGAACCATTGGAGCTAATTTCCAGATTGAGTCCGGAAGATCAAATCAATAACAGAAATGTGCAGTCAAGTTATTTTCCCAAAACAATCCAGCAAGAGAAGAGAACAATAGGAAGTGCTTGTAGTTTTGCCACAAGCTACAACTTCTAAGCCTATGCTCTTAGGAGAAAATCACCCTAAAGAACTGTCTTCCATGAAATTAAAGTGGAGACTAACCAAATATCAAGAAGCCATTTGACAATCATTTGAACAAGACTTGTGTTCTCTCGATTGGGCATTGACTCCACTTATAACCTCCAGCTTAAATTTGCACCATTACTGAAAAAGTTGGTTAACAAACTATCAATGACAATGTTTAAAAAAAACTATCAATGACATTTTATAAAATCAGCCAGACAGAGACACATCATGTCCTATTTGCAACAAACGGACGGGCAATGGACAACTAGGCCTAGGCCCCAAAGCAACAGAGCTAGCAAGTAACATAAAGCTTACATGTAAGAGTAAGATGCCGTGAAAATCGTACCTGCTATCGCACATAAAGCCTTAAAATTCCCTTTCAATTGTTCATCCATTTCATAACCAATTTTGCATGAAGGGGAAAATTTGAAAATGAAAGAGACGAAAGTATGGACAATTTTTTACAGCTAAAAGAAAACGATAACATCTACAATCAATACCATCAGAACCAAAAACCCTAATTTTATGAAATCTGAAAAAAAAAATCTAATTTTTTCGTGTGGCAGGTTTTGTAGGGGGAAGTGAGAGAGAGATACCTGTGAGAGAAAAGAGATGGTGGTGGTAGTGGCGGGTTTGGAGTTTCCCGTTGGTGGTGGTGCGACGAGAGGAGAGTGGGTGAGATGGAGGAGAGAGAAGAGAGGAGATCATGGTGGTGTGGTGCGTTGGTGGAAGTCGGGAGAATCTTGGTGCGAGTCGTGGTGCGGCGTCGGTTTTGGTGGGCTGGTCAATCGGTGGGGGCTCTGGTGGTGGTGGCCCGGCGCATCTGGGAGCTCCGGTGGTGGTCAATTGGCGGTGGGCTGGGCGTATTTGAGAAGCTCCGGTGGAGTTGGGTGCTGGACTGATTCTGGAGGGAGAGAGCAGGAGAGAGAGTACTAATATTCACTTTCCCAAATTTTTTTGAAATGAAATGGGTTTTCCTTCTGGCGTGTTTGAACGGAAGGGAGAATTGGGGCCCACTTACTTTCCACATCGGATCGGGATTGTCGGTCGGGATTTTGATCCCTGCTGATAGCAAAATTGTTTATCCTCTATCCCTAAATCATGCTCGTCAAAAGACAAAGGTATATCCCCTCCCCCTTTTGTCCTTTCTACAGATTTCAACTCTGTCCCCTTCAACCCCACCCTTTCTATTACCCGTTTTGGCCCAACCCTTAACCATTCCCCTTCAGGGCCCGACTACTTTGTCGAGGAACCACCCGATAGCCCGGGCCGCAATAACCCTATCTCTCCTTTGGGCCCTCCGGTTCCAAACAGGCTATTACCTGATGCCCCATCTGATATTAGCCCACTCATAAATCCCAACCAAATAGACCCAAACCTTGTTACCAAACCCTTGTCAGACCCAAACCCTCCTTCCACTGTTGGTCTCTCTTTTATTTTCGAAAAAGTTCTGTGTCTAAAACGAAAATCTCCCCCTTCCTCTCCTTCTCTCATTTATCCACCCCTCAAACTCCAGAAACCTGAACAACATGTGGAGGCCTCCTCCTCCCCTGCTCCTAATGTCCCTTCCCCTGGGGTTTTTGAGGCTTTTACCTAACCCGGTATTCTTTCTCTGGCTCAACTTGTTGGGGATTCTGGTAAGGCTCGGAAGTCAGTTGCGCGGTGTGCCTCTTCTTTTAAGAGGAAAGGTATTCTGAATGAAGTCCCTATTGTTCCCTCCTTTCAACATAATCAGCAAGATCTATTGGGTTTTTCTATTGATGTTACTCCGATTGCGAATGGGGATGATATTTCTCCCATGGAAGCTTATAGGTCTCCCTCTTATTCCAGGGCGTTGGTGGCTGGCCCAAAACAGCCACACGACAAATGCTGATGCTCTCCTGGAACATTCAAGGGATGGGTCGACCTCTGACGTTCCAGAATATCCAAGGGCTTTGCCATGCCCATCGGCCGGCTTTGGTTTTCCTTATGGAGACCAAGAATAATTCGGCTTTTGTTGACAAAATAAGGTGCAAAACCAATTTACTACATTCATTTTATGTTGATCCCATTGGTATTTTCGGAGGTTTGGCTCTTTGGTGGGATGACTCCATGTCTATAAATATTATCTATAGCTCTGCTTTTCATATTTTAGCTAATGTCTCTTCACCCCATGGGGGGAATAAATGGACCTTATCTTGTATCTACATCCATCCGGATGCAGGAACTAATTAAGGCCCAAGCTTGGTCTCATCTGCGTAGCTGTTCTCGTTCTTTATTTTCTCCATGGCTCTGTATTGGGGATTTCAATGAGGTTTCTTCTTCAAAGGAAAAATGGGGGGGCCTTCCTGTATCTTCTTCTAGGTTGGAGGCTTTCAATGGCCTCATTTCGGATTGCTTTCTTCTGGATTTGGAGTCAAAGGGTTTGAGTTATACCTGGTCAAATAATAGATTGGGATTGGACAATATTCGCGAGAGAATTGATAGAGCTCTGGCAAATGCAGACTGGCATGTGATGTTTCCCTATGCTCAGGTATTCCAAGATGCCATTATTGGATCTGATCATTCTCCCTTGCTGTTGGATTTTTGTGTTCCCCCTACCCCTGTTCCGAAGGCCTTCAAATTTGAATCTTTGTGGACTACTAGTACTAGCCCAAATTGCCTGCCAACAATTAGGGATAATTGGCCTATTCAAGTACAGGGCTCTGCCATGTTTTGTTGGAGCTTCAGGCTTAAAACTCTAAAGAAGGTACTAAAAGACTGGAGTAGGAAAGAGTTTGGGAATAACAGGACCCGTCTTGCGGAGCTGAAAGATCAGCTCACGTATGTTCAGAATTTAGCACCCACTGCTGAAAATTTACAAGTTCAATAGGCCATTCACAAGACTATGGAGATTATTATGGCTAGAGAGGAGATGTATCTTCACCAAAGATCCAGGGTTAATTGGCTTAACTATGGGGATAGGAATTCGAAATTCTTCTATACCACTTTGATTCAAAGAAGGCAAAGGAACCAGATTCTTTGCCTAAAAGCTCATGATGGGGTTTGGAAGGAATCGGAAGATCATATCAATTTGGAGATTGGTCACTACTTCACGTCCCTGTTTGAAGACAATGGTCCCAGAGATTTCTCTATTTCTATTGACCATATTTCCACTTTGGTTACAAGGGAGATGAATAGAATCCTTACTAAACAAGTTACGGATGAAGAGACAAGAGTTGCTGTGTTTCAAATGGGAGCTTTGAAAGCACCTGACCCTGACAGATATCAGGGTCTTTTCTTTCAGAAATTTTGGAATGAGGTCGGAGGGGATACGTGTATGACAATGAAGAGTTTCTTCCAAAGGGGTTTCCTCCTCAAGAAACTAAACCACACAAATATTGTGCTCATCCCAAAGGTGCCCCACCCCGAATCTTTATCCCAATTTCGCCCGATAAGCCTTTGTAATTTTTCAATGAAAATTATTTCCAAGGTTTTGGCCAATTGCTTGAAGAAATTTCTGAATGCAATTATTACTCCTTACCAATCAGCTTTCGTCCCGGGGAGACAGATCCAAGACAATATTCTGGTTGCGCATGAAGTTTCCATTTTCTCAAGAGGAAAAGGAGGGGAAAAGAGTCCTTTGCTACTATTAAACTGGACCTAAGCAAGGCATATGATCGTGTCCAATGGGATTTCTTAGAAGCAGTTATGAGCAAGCTTGGTTTCTGTGATATGTGGATTCACTGGGTGATGCAGATTGTTTCTACTATCTCCTACACGGTTACAGCAAATGGCAAGAATCACTTTTCTTTTCTTCCTTGCCGTGGCCTCAGACAAGGTGACCCACTCTCCCCATATCTTTTTTTGATTATTATGGATGTCCTTTCGGTTATGCTCTGTAATGGCATTAGGAACAATCTGTTTAGAGGGTTAAAGATCAAAAGGGGATGTCCCTCCTCTCTCATGTTCTGTTTGCTGATGATGCGTTACTTTTTGTGTCAAACAAAAGTCGTGGGATTCATAACCTAAAGAATATTCTGGAAAAATTTTGTGTAGCTTCTGGTCAGCTCATTAATTTTGATAAGTCATCTATCTGTTTCTCTACCAATACTAGTCAGGATGCTAAAAGGGTATATTGCAATATTCTGAATATTCCAATCATGGGAGCTGACTCAAAGTATCTGGGGTTACCTTTCTTTTGGGGGAGATCCAAATCAGAAGCTTATATGTTCTTGATTGAAAAAGCTATTACTAAGATGCAGGGCTGGAAAACGAAAGATTTGAATGCAGCTGGCAAAGAAACTCTCATTAAGCTCGTCATCCAAGCTATTCCTTCCTATGCCATGGCCTGTTTTTCCCTCTCTCAGAAGTTTTGCAATAAACTTAACAAATATGTAAGAAGGTTTTGGTGGTCAGGCTCTCCTGAGGATGCAAAGATTCATTGGGTTAATGGAGATGATCTTTGTAATGCTAAAAGTCAGGGTGGTTTAGGTTTCCGTGATTTCAAGAGTTTTAATCTTGCCCTCTTGGCAAAGCAAGGGTGGAGACTCATTCAAAATCCTAATGCTTTCTGGGCTCGTCTTTTAAAATCTCTTTACTTTCCTAATGGCAATTTTCTTAAAGCGACGAAGGGTTCTTGACCTTCCTGGGCATGGGCTAGCCTCCTCCAAGGGAGGGAGCTTCTGATGACAGGAGTTCGTTGGCAGATACAAAATGGTGCTTCAGTAGATTTTTGGGTTGACAAGTGGGTTCCCTCTCTACCTTCTTTCTGCATTCAATCCACAAAACCTCCATGGGTATCAAATAATAAAGTTGCCGATTTCATCAATCCCACCTCGAGTGAATGGAGGATTGCAAAGACAAGTATTATCAGAAGAAGAAGTCCAAGCAGTGGCTAATATTCCCATATCAAAACTTAGAGGAGCAGATTCGGTCGTATGGGGTCTTCACCCTAGTGGGAAGTATACGGTCAAGAGGGGTTACCACAAGGCTTGGTCCGACTACATTGTTTCTAAACCCGAGCGTCCATCCACATCTAATGTTCCTGGTCCTTCATTCTGGAATTTTCTATGGAACCTCAAAATCCCTCCCAAATTGAAGCACTTTTGGTGGCGGGCCTGTCGTAACAAGTTGGCTACCAAGGAGAATTTAGTACAAAGAAAATGTGCAACCTCGCCAATCTGTCAAAGATGTGGGAAAGCTATTGAATCAGGTGAGCACATCCTTTTTTTGTGCAAATGGGCAAGGAAAGTATTTTTTGCTAGTACTCTAGCTCGGATTTTTTTCCCAAATGAGATTGGTTCTATCTTGGCATGGTCTTTGAGAATAAAAGAAGAGATTGACAAAGGGAATCTGGAGCTTGTTATTTTCACCAAAGCAATCTTTTTGTGTTGGTTTATTTGGAAGGCCAAAAATGATCTTGTGTTCAAATCATCAAAACAGTCCCCTATTTCCACTGTTGCTCGTGCTATGGGAGCATGGGATGAATTTTTTTCAGCTACTGAGACCACTTCCTCTACCCATCAGTTGCTCCATTCTTCCCCATCATTACATTCCTCCCATTGGAACCCTCATGGGGCTGGTTCTCTGAAAATCAATTGTGATGCCTCTTGGTCCAGGGATCTTAAGAAGGGATGGGGCGGAATCATTTTGAGAGATAATCATGGTCATCTGGTGATGGGAGAAGATTCAGGATTTCATCTACTTCGGCTTTCCTTGCAGAGGCCTCTGTTCTTCGTGAAGCATGCCTTTTCGCCAAAGCCTTAAACCTTTCCTCTATTTGCATTGAGAATGATAATGCGCAGCTTATTTCTTTAAGTGTTTCAGAACTTGTTCCTCCTTGGGAAGCTTCAGCAATTATTTCTGATATTCGTTTGCTTGCTAGTGAGTTAAGGCTTTCTTTCTGCTGAACCCCCCGGGAAGGAAACGAAGCTGCTCATTGGATTGCCTCCTCTCATGCCTCTAGCTTAGGTCTAGATTGGGTGG
>BPLS01000566.1:148414-175093 GCA_019656275.1 Rhododendron kiyosumense
ATTGAACCCATTTTGACTCAGCAAATAAATGGGCTAAATTGAATCTAATTTTTAATGAATAAGTTTAAATTGATTAATGAATTTGAATTTAATTTGTCACCAATTTGTCACCCCTGCGTCATCCCTCTCTTCGCGACAGAGGCAATCTCAAAGATTATCGATTTCGAAGAGTATCGCAGTGTTAACGGAAGCAAGCCGCACTTCCGTTGGCCGCATTCAGCACCGCCACCAATCACAACTCACAAGGTTAGGGTTTCGAACTCATCTTCAGTTTTTTTTTTTTTTTGCCATTCCCCTATGATTTCTACCCTTCCTAGTTATGACTTGAGAGAGAATTGTCTGATTGCCATTGCTTAGATTGCCACACATGCGGCAAATGAATCATTCACTAATTTCTCTTTAGTTGCGTCTGTAAAACTGGATTTGCTTTTTATTTTACTTTACTTTTGATTGCTTGCATTTTCTGGGCTGCCATTCGTGCGTTCGTTTTTTTTTTTTTTTTTTTTTGATAAGCACAATTTCATTGAAAAGCTCAAACGAAATACAAACTAAAAGGGGCATTCCCCAATATGAACACTACAAATGAAATAGAGGTATCCCCATAGGAAACACAAACAACTATAAGGTATCTACGATCTATACAAAGAATCAACATTTACATTGGAGAAAAAATACTATCCGGAAGCCTCCATTTGTCACCCAAAGCCCTATTCAAAGTGGAGTTCTTAACACTTCTTCTGGAGCAAAGAAAATCTCTGATAGAGTTAACCACGTTAAGGGACACGACGTCAACTTGTTTGGAAAGGCCTTGAAACACTCTAGTATTCCTCTCAATCCAAACACCATACACTGTAGCTGCTAAGGAACTATGTAACACTAAATTCTTAAAATCCTTGGACGTCCCATACTGGACAAGGCAGTCCACAATGTCCATGAGGGTGTTGGGAATGCCTGGCACCAAAGTCCTCACTAGAACTTGCTGCCAGACCATAGAGGAGAAGCGACACTGGAAAAATAAATGGTGGTGGGTCTCTCTATCGTTAGTGCAAAGCACACATTTGTCGTCCACCTGCATCCCCCAATTAGCTAACCTGTCCTTGGTACACAGCTTGGTTTGAACAGCCAACCATAAAACGAAGGCCCAACGAGGGACCATTTGTTTGGACCAGACAATTGTTGCCCAAGGTGGGTTTGGCCTTCTGATTCGGAGAGCTTCCCATGCAGAGGCAACAGAATAATGGCCACTAGGATGAGGGACCCAAACAACATAATCCTCCCTCAAACTATCTGGCTTTAGAATACTGGGGGTATTCCTAATTATCTCTTGAGTAACTCTATTACAAATTCGAGGCCATCTCCATTCTCCTTGGAAAATAATGGAGGACACTTTTGCTTGAAGAGATCGCCCCATATTGAAAACCACTTCTTCCCCGTATCTCTTATGCAAAGGCCCCAAGGGATGCCAATTGTCATACCATAAGAAAGTCCCTGCACCATTTCCAATCCTATATTGGATCAAAGATTGGCCCAAGCCCCTAATGCCAAACAATTTCCTGATGGTCCATGAAGCATCACTGGGAGTCCTCATTGTCCAAATATTCTGATCTTTTATGATATAGGTATGAATCCATTTTACCCAAAGGGTGTCTGCCTTCATACACAAGGCCCACAGATGTCGTATCATTGCAGCTTTGTTCCAGTCCTTAATCCTTCTAAACCCCAAGCCACCTTCTGCTTTTGGACAACAAACATGCTCCCATTTAACCTTAGCTGATTTATGATTCATGTCAAAACCTGACCAGAGAAATGCCATGAGAGTACCCTCAATCTCCTTTATTGTTTTACTAGGGATGATGAAGATAGAACTCCAGTAGACTTGAATACTAAACAAAACAGACTGAATTAGCTGAGCTCTCCCGCCATATGTCAAACGCATGTGGGACCACCCATGAAGACGACTAAGGATTTTTTCTTTAAGCACAAGACAATCAATAGCTCTTAACCTGGTAGAGATGAGGGGAACCCCTAGGTATTTCACAGGAAAGGTAGCTTCAGGAATAGGTAGAATGGCCCTTAAGGACCCCTTAATATCCTCAGAAACGCCGGCAAAAAAAGTAGAGCTCTTAGCCATATTTGGTTGAAGGCCAGAATAGTCATGAAAATCCTTAAGCAACTGGTTAATAAGAGAGAATGAAGGACCAGTAGCACCACAAAGAACAAATAGATCATCAGCAAACACTAGATGGTGGAGATTAATCGCATTACATCTGGGATGATAGGTAAACTGACCCAAAGCAACTCTGTATGTCAACAACGCAGAGAAGGCTTCCATGACTATAAGAAATAAGTAAGGGGAAATTGGATCCCCCTGCCTTAAACCTCTTTGCCCTTGAAAGAATCCCTCCAAAGACCCATTTATCACCACTGAGTATCTGACTGTTGTAATACATTGACGGACCCATTGGATATACAAAGTTGGGAAGCCCATAATTCTCATGGTATCAAATAAGAAAAACCAATCCACTGAGTCATAGGCTTTCATCAAATCAAGTTTTATGGCACAGCTAGGGACAGCAGTATCTCTATGATACCCTCTCACTAACTCTTGCATAAGAAGCACATTATCAATGATAGATCTGCCTTTAATAAAGGCAGATTGGGACTTGTTTATGATTGTAGGAAGAATAGCTTGTAAGCGATTTGCCAAGACTTTAGTAACACATTTAAGTGTAACATTGCAACAAGAAATGGGCCTAAAGTCTTTAGCACTCAAAGGGGCACTCACCTTGGGAATTAAAGAGATTGCGGTAGTGTTCCATTCCTTTAACAAGAATCCAGTATTGAAGAAAGCTGAAACTGCAGCAGCTAGACTAGGACCCACCACCGACCAATTCTTCTGGTAAAACATAGAATTATAGCCATCTGGCCCTGGAGCTTTATCCCCATGTATAGACCACAATGCTTTCTTAATTTCCTCTCCAGTGATAGGTTGAACCAGCATGAGTTGTTCTGTAGCAGAAATCCTATTAGTGATAGCAAGCTGCAATTGAACTGTTGCATCCACTCTACCATCATGAGCTGACCCTAAAAGTCTAATGTAGTAGTCAAGGATAAGCTGTTTAACTGCTTCAGGGTCTTCAACTCGGTTTCCATTGGCATCATTTAAGCTAAGAATAGTGTTTCTTGCTCTACGGGCACAAACCTTGTGGTGGAAAAACTTGGTGTTTTGGTCACCCAAAGCCAACCATTTGATCCTTGACCTTTGTCTCATGAAGGACTCCTCAGCAGTCCTTAACTCCATATACCTGCCTACGAGCTCTTTTTCTTGCTGACATAGGCTGTCATCAAAAGGGGCAGCAAACAAAAGAGATTGAGTAGACAGTAGTTTCTCTCTAGCTTCTGCCACTCTTCTACTAATATTGGAATAACACTTCAAATTCATATTCTTTAATACACCCTTTAACCTTTTCAACTTAGTAGTCAATGCATACATTGGGGTACCTTCCACTTCCTCATTCCAAGAAGACACCAGAATCTGCTGAAACTGAGGATGTTGCAACCAAAAGTTAAAAAATTTAAAAGGCTTCCGTCCACCAGTTGAAGGAACCATAGTAACAGAAATAAGGCAGTGATCAGATATGCCTGGAGGTAAGAATACTCCTTCAGCATGTGGAAAAGAATCAAGCCATTCAAGATTAGAAAGAACTCGATCCAACTTACTCTTATTATCCCCTGCTCCACCCCTTTTGTTTGTCCAAGTATACCAAAACCCCTTAATGGGGAGGTCTTCTTGACAAATATCTTCAAGGCATTGATTAAATTCTGAAGCAGCTAATGAATCAAAGCCCACTAGCCTTTCAGAGCTAAGTCGAACAGTATTAAAATCACCCATCTGAAGCCAAGGACTGGTAGAATGACTTTGATACACAGCCCTAAGATCTTGCCATAACAATCTTCTATCCATAATGCTATTATGACCATAGACTATAGAAAGTAAGAAACTTCTGTTGTCGCGGCAAAACTCCACTTTAACAACCAGCAATTGTTCAGATTTAAACTCTAGATGGACAGAAAAGACTTCCTTATCCCATCCCAACAAAATTCTAGCCACCGGGCCATTAGTAAAATTATCCAACCACAACCAATCTTTAGGGAAACAGTTATGAGCAGTAGCTTGAATATTAGGTAATCGAACTTTAGTCTCTATCACACCCATCAAACTAAAGTTATTAGAGAAAATAATACTTCTAACCTCTTTTTGCTTAAGGGGATCATTCAAGCCCCTTATATTCCACGCTCCAATCTTGACCATTTTAACGTTTGTTTTTCTTACTTCCAGCACCCTTGCCAGTATTCCTTTTTGCTTTACTCGGACCTTGCACAGGAGGAATATCCACAGAGACCAGATCGTGTACCATGCCAGCATCAAACTCCTCAACAGAAGGAAGAAAAGTCTGATCCTCCTCTAAAGTCCCAGATGTATCTTGAAGAACTGTAAACTTGTTGCGAGCACTTCCAATATCTCCCACCTGTTCAGAAATAGGAGAGGAAACATCTGGCAAACATCTGGTTGAATCCTGAGCAAACTGCTAGAATGAGAGTATATGTACATGAGTCGGTTTACGATCCGTTCAAGTAATCTGAATCCTTTGGATGGTGTAACTAGAAATTTGTGGCAGTGGGGGCAACTATTAAACACGATAAATGATCCACCGGTATAAGTACTAGAGTCAAAATGGCAGTATTGCAATTATCCTAGAGAAGTACCGCTCGCGGGTTACGTGGACTCGTGACTTTGTTTAAGGTACTCAGTAACTGTAGTCACTGGTTTACTTCCAAGTATCAAGTAGCTCGGAAGAAATTTTTCATAAACAATGTTTATCATATTTTTCCAAAAAAAATTTTAAGATGTCCGAAATAATTCGCAATCAGAATAATCAAATTTCTGATAATCCTAACAGAATAGCATCTCCAAAAGAGAGAGAGCATCTCCGAGAGAGAGAGAGAGAGAATTTGAGTTCATGTTAGATTGAAGAAGAGGAAGAGATAAAAGAAGCATGGGGTGGAAGGGGGCCTGGCTTGACATGCATGTATCAGTTAGACAGTAGTTGTGAACACGTGGTATTTGGTAGCCAAAGCTTCGATGAATGGAGAGCTTGTTTGGAGTTGCTATATTGAGAGTATCTCTGAACTCATATGCAAAAATTAGGAATTCTTAATTTATGTATTTTTTTGAAAGCTTATGTGAGAATTTGACATCCCAACCAATCAAAATTTTCTATTTGAGTACTTTTTGTTAGAATTCCTTTTCCTTTATAAATTTTGGGACAGGCTTGTATATTACACGAAATTAAGCAATCAGAGAAAAAAGATCTGAAATATTATTGTTTCACTTGCCAATTTTATCAACCTTGCATGCCATGGCAAATTTGACATCATGGTTGGAATGCTCCAAAGGCAATTTATAAGTCCAATTGTTGAAAGGCTAGTGATTTCCACACTACCGTTTTTGATAAATGCACTACATTTTTTGTCCTTTAGTGAAACTTATATGGGTAATTTTGTCACTAGAAAAACAAGAAGTTGAGTGTACTTATAAAAAAAGGGAGTGTGAAAATCATTTCTCTTGTTAAAAAGGGAAAACACTTTAAATTTCCAATGCAGTTAGATGCTCAGACTGGACCTGAATTACCTCCCGCTGCCTTTAGCTGTTGGGCCCTTCTTTTACACTTTCTCATCAGCAATAAAATCTTTTTGAAATGACATCGGAATGGAAAAACGATTTCTTGCAATTTGAACATATGTTGCTTAAATCTCTGGTCTGTTGCCACTTGCCAGTCCAAACGAGGTTGATTGAGCTCTGTTAAGTAGCAAAAATAGCTTTCTGAAATCATTTCAGAATGGCTACTCTAAGAGTGGAAAACAATTTACTTGTAGGCTCCGTTTGTTTGGACGTAAAATGTTTTCCGGTAAAATGTTTTACCTATTTTCCGGTGTTTGGTTGTGTAAAGAATGAGGAAAACATTTTACATGTAAAACATTTTCCATCAATTGGATGAAAATAACTTACCCTTAAATCTTCCGTAAGTTATTTTCCGAAATGAACCCGCTGCCTTTTATTGCAATTCTCATTGCTTAGTTTCATCGATCGTCAGTTCTGACCTACGTTCAATTCTAATAATCTTATATTTCTCCACCGTTTAAGCTCCCCATCTCTCTTTGTATACTATTTTGTCGATTTCTGAAAATATTTTCAAGTGTCAACCAAACACCAGAAAATAAAAGTTTGAAGTTTGTTTTCTAAAAAAACATTTTACATGGAAAATATTTTACATTGTAAAACATTTTACGTCAAAACAAACGGAGCCGTAGTTTGAAATATTGGTAGCTAAAATATCTGCTCTGAGCTTTCTTTTTGTTTGCTGTTTGTTTTGTTGAATGTGAAATAGATGTTTTAAAAAAAAAATTAAAAAAAGGATTTTTTTCCTAACAATCCTGTTTCGGAAGTGATCAATAATTCACTTCCCATTCATTCTTATATGGATATGTAAATTATATGATCTGCTCTTAAAGTGGTTTCAAATCAAATTAAGAAAGTTAGACTTTAGTGTGTGTGTGTGTGTGAGAGAGAGAGAGAGAAAGAGAGAGAGAGAGAGAGATTAAAGACACATATAGTTGGTCTTGTGTCTTCCATATTTTTTGTTCTTCAATGTTACACATAATTCAATTTCTCCCTGTTTTTTCTCATGGTCACACTACAGCTACGCATAGTGAGTTGGTCCCAGACTCCCACATGTCTTTTTCAGGGGGATCATTGTTCCTTCCCTGATGTCTAGGAGTGAGAAAAGGCAATAGGTTCTATCCAAACCCGATTTTTATGTTTCTTATACTCTCTTTTTGAATTCCTTCCTAAATAAATTTTGGAGAGTAAAAGAGCTAATTAGGCTACTGTTAGAACATTTGTAAAATTGAATTATACTGTTCTTGTAACCCACTTTTGCCAGGAAATGATCAACCTTTTCAAAATCACAAGGTACGGAAAGAAAATTCTTATTTGTTTCCGTTATATTCAACCTCTAAGTCCCGGGAGAGTTTGGCTAGCAAAAACACAAGAGAGCTCCAATTGAGATTCATGGTTGATCCATGTGAGTTTCACTTGCTATCAATTACATCAGAGAATCTTATGTGGTGTTAACATATTGTTCTTTGAATTTTTAACTTTAGTGGTCGTTAACCACTAGGCTTAGGAACCAAATTTGAAACGTATGACTCCATTTTCCATGGTTTAAACTTTAGGAAATGAGCAAAACCTGTCATCGAAATTTATGGGTGCAAAGGGAATTTTAGCTATAAAAGTCCAATTGTGCTAGGGCATTAAGCATCATGAAGTGTGCGATTTTTTGTATTATCATTGGGATGCCTCAAGTTTCTGTGACTAACTAATGATCGTTGGGGTAACTTGTGTTTTTTTTCTTTTTAAGTTTAGGGGTGTTGTACGTTTCAATACCTTAACTAAAATGAGCAGGAACTGATATTGTTCACAAGAGTGATGGGCTACCAAGCCCAATAGAGTGCAGTCCGTCAATATTAGCCTTAGAGGGTAGCCCATCACTCTGCTTAAGATGTGGCCCATGGAATGTCCATATAGTACTGGTAGGCTTTGGCTACATTGTGGAAACACAAACTACTAGAAAGGCAATTTACGTCGGTTCTCTCTGTTGTTCTATGTATATCACATGTAAGTGTATAGATATGGACCTAATTGTGCATTTGAGTTGTAGACTTCTCTCTTTCTCTTTGGCCCGCTTTCTGCTTTTGTTATGTGGTTTTGTGTTGATTGTTTGAAAGGGTTAAACATGTTATGTGACAGTATCAATGATAGGACTGAGGAAAATAAAAAGAAAGTAGACCATGTTAATTTTGTGTTGGTTTTGTTTTGGTTTTTGATAGCAATCAGAAAACACAAACCAACTGGGTCAAACTTTTTGATTTTCATTATAATGGGTACTTACGTGAAGGAATGTAGGAGTTATTGACGGTTTTGAAGTGGAACGATGTAATAAGGGATTCTGATATGATCTACTAGCATAATGTCTAATTCTGATAGAGATGTCGTTTTCATTGAACAATTGAGAGTCATATACCTTAGTACCCGTTACTACATCTCACTTTGGAGGTTGAAGGTAAAATACAGCTCTGCTTCAGTCCTTGACTTCACCATTTTCTTAATACATATTATAAATCTAGAAACTATTCTTGGCAGTTTTTGACCATTGAACTTTCATAGAACCACCTTGATGATTTTCCAAACATACTTGGTAAATCTTGATGCTGACCGACGACAGTTAATGCAGCATGATGCACAACACCAACACCCCCCTGCATTGTGTTTTTGTCCTGCCATTTCTCTATCCAATTGTGGTCACGTAGGACTGAGTTAGGTTCTTCATTGCTTGAGATGAGATAGTTATTGTGGCTTAAAAAAGGTTGTAATAACCGGACCCAATTGTTGGGACATAGGGCTTAATTTTCAAGGTTAGGACTGTTTCATATGACTTCAAAGATAAATTGCTATATTGTTGCAATCTCAGTTGTTTTGGAATCAAACACAAACATCTTTCGTGTGTCCATGTTTGCATCTTTTTTTGAATTGTTTTTCCATATAGTGTACATTGTTTTCCGCATGGTTCAAGTAGTTCGGTTCCCTTTCAAGTTCATTTTTATTTGTTTTCCTGTTTTGAGAACTGTTTGGTTTCGGGATTTGCATTAAGAAAAGTCAACACTAATTGCCGTTGTGTCCCTTAGGCATTTCCTGGAGGGTTTACTAACCATGTTGAGTACTTATGTTGGAACGGTTGTTAAAGCATCCAACTCAATACCAATTGGAAATGAGTGTAAAGCCCCTTAATTCGGTTTGTTAATAAAATGATTTAAAAGAACTTGAACTTTTAAAAAAAAAAATAACATTCCCATTAATTACAAATTGTCACGCTATTTATTACAAATTACAGACGTAATTAAAATATTACATTACCGAATAAAGTTGAAAACTGCATTTATTACAAACTTTCAAATATAAAGTGCTTAAAGACACAGAGCCAATGACTAATCTACTGGTCAGCCATGGCTCGGCTAACTCGGCCCCGTCTTTAGCTGCTATAGAAATGTCTTTGGAATACTCCATATCCTCACGTGCACCTAGCGTTAATTCGTTGAATACCAGGGTAACGCAGTACCGTGATTTTGTGAAAACCCAGTAGAACAATACAAAACTACCCTCACCCCAATGTATGCATGAAATCCATAACCACAAAATCACACATAAGAAATAATAACGGAAGAGTAATTACACACGTAGAGTCTTATTAACGTGATCGATCCTAGGATGTTCCCGTACACCATGCTCCCATTCATTGTGTTCCCGTACTCTATGATCCCAAGCACCACCTTCAGCATGGCTCACGACACAACACGGCTCACAACATCAACCCATCCCCGGGTTCTACCCACTGTGGATTAATCCATCAAACACCTCAACCATATTTCCAGGTTTACCGCAGAACTCATGAGTCCATCTCCATACCGGATCTCAACATTTCTACTCATACTTTTTAATATATTCTATTAAGCAATAACAACCACAATAATTCCAAGTTGCATGCATAAACGTTGTTTACTAAGCCACCAAGTGTAGACATTAACAGTAGTAGCTCAATTAACGTGTAGCTAAATTGCCGAGTTTCAAACATCTATGAGTCTAACAAAAAGACATGACAATTCTTATCCAGAACCTATGAGCTTTTGACAGAGTGATAGTTTAGGTTGCTTGGGAACAACTTTTATGTTTTATGCCATGCCCGAATCTGACTTTAGACGAGGTAAACATGCGAACGAAATCAAGAAGTACAATCTGCCACAGTTCACTAAAACTAACATTCCCAAAGATCCAACGGTCGGATTCATCCGTTTAAGTGTCCAGACGTAGCTAACTCATTAACATATTGTTCTGGCAAATTTAGGAGTGATCTAACGGTCCTATCGTTTTCTACGCACTTCCAAAGTTTCTGCCAGAGTGGAGCGAAAAGGTTTCACAGCTGTTATGTTTAGTTTGAGCAGTTTTGGTATTTCAGCTATATCTTTTTACTCTTCAATCCGTTTTATGTGAATCATATATGCAAATTGAAGAGAATTCGAAGACCTACAACTTTGCCGAAGGATGTTTTCCCTAATTCGGCCTTGACGTGGTCAGAAATACAAGAACAGTGCCAGCTGCGAAGAACAGTGCGTTTTTACTCGTTTTTTGTCCCAAGAGGAGTTTTTCTCTAGTTCTATTGATTCGTCTCACGGTCAGTCCATACACTAAACATATTAAGTGTCATCTATGACCCTTACTAATGAAATCATGCATCGGGCCAATAATTTACAGAATCACACATACAAGATAGTAAGGCGTGTTTTTCGAAGTTCTACCTTAATTCCTGCAGATTAAGCGGAAGGATGAACGATGTGAACTGTTGGGTACGTCGGGACGTCGGTTGCTCTAAGATGAGAAGTGCATGAAATGGGTGGAAACCTGGAGGGTTGTTCCCCTTGATTGGAGAGAGCAAGAGAGGAGAATGCAGGAGAGAATTATTTGGTAAGAGCGAGAGAGACGTCAGGAGAAATGAATCTAGTCTGACATGCATAGAAAGTGAGAAAGACAAAGGCTTTGTTCGGTTGCCATTTTCGTTTAGTTTTAGTTTTGAAAACCAATCATTATCCTACTTCTTTCCCCAATCATTACCCTATTTTTTCAATTATTACTTTCTCATCCATCTCTATCTCTCTCCAATCATTATTCCTATTTTCAATCATTACTTTATTTCTCTCTCCACCCACTACCAAAACTAAACTAAACTAAACTCCCAACCAAACACAACCAAAGAAAACAAAAGAATTGAATAGCTGCTAAAGTGGTTGGCAGAAGTAGCTGGGACTATGACCGACGGTGCAAAATCAAGTCATGTTCGGGTCACTCTATTCGGGTTTTGTTCTTAGAAAAATACTCAAAATTCACCGTATGCTCAAAATAATATATCAAACATCATGGTGTAAAAATTATTCTCATATGATGTATTTTAAAAATAAAGAATAACACATATCTATATTTATGCATGCACAACACTACGGATTTGTGGGTCCTTACAATGAGGGGAGAGGCCGCTGAGGCTCATATACTAGTTTCTATGTGATAATTAACCAATGTAGGACAAATTCCAACAGTTCCCCACACATGCAACCCCCGACTCGCACATGGAGAGGTCAACAAAGGATCCGGAACATACGGATCACAAACTGGATCTCGATGTACTGGTTGAAAGCAACTGGCAGTGGTACAACCCAACCAACTGGATCCAATTGGGTGGAACGACATCCACAGCCTCATAGCAGCGTAGGTAAATGTGGTTTGTAGCTATTTTACCTAGCTCAAAACGCAAGACAAGTACTGCACAACCTCAACAAAGCCAAAGAGTGGTATTTATCCTCTACGGATACCCACCCAAGCATGTTGAGGTCTTATTTTGGACACAGTGAGCTTGTACCTGGATTTGGTTAGCGTACTCTATTGTGTTTGAGTCATTTACTGAGACCTGGATTACTTGAGCCAGCTCAGGCATATGAATATGTACCAGTTGATTGGGTTTTTTGAATTATCAGGATGACATTTGGTTAGCCCCGTTCTTAGAAAATTCTTAAGTAAAATTGTTGGGTGTTATTTATTGCCAATTGGTTTTGAATTTTATGCTTTAACATGGTATCAAAGCTAGATTTTCAAAGGCAACCCTTTGTTTGTGCTAGATTTTCGGAGCCATTTTCGTAGGTTTTTCCTTTTGTTTGTGCTAGATTTTCGGAGGCTCTGATATCATGCTAAAGCATCCAATTCAAAACCAATTGATAATGAGTGGAGAGATCACCCAAGCTCATATACTAGTTTTGGAGGTGATTATTAACCGGTGTGAGACAAGCTCTAACAGTTGTTATCTGATTAGCTAGTCCCTGGCCCTCCCTCTCTCTGTATGTGAGCGTGGGACTGTGTAAACTATATTCTTAGTTATTTGAACACTAAATATTGAGGTCAGGATTCCTATCAAATGTGTTATATACCGTTGGTGTATGCCTATGCACACTTGCATATGTTTTATATTACACTTTTAGCCCAATACTTTTAAAGCTATAAACATTTTCCGGAGCACGCCTCGCACGCCATCACGACGTGACAAGGCAAGGCGAGGTGCACCTTTAGAGCCTCAGGGAGTCATGGCGAGGCACATGTGGTGCACGCCTCAAGGCAGGGCGCACACCTGAAGGATTTTTCAGCCATCTTTGTTTAGATTAGACCAAAATCCAGCTCAACCATTGATCGATGATGCATAAATGCACTGGATAATTTCCTTCAATGTAGAGAGGAACTAAACGTTAGCCCTAGAAATCAATCTGCTCTGTTTCCAGGTAAATTCTTCTTCTTGCTTTGTTTTCAGTGTTTGAAATGGTTTGTTTTATGACATTTGAAAGTTAATAGTGTTTGCCTGTGTTGAATGTTTTGCCTATATTAGAATTCTACTTGTTATAAACTTATAATAAATTGTGCCTCGCTTATTCAGGGGACCATTGCGCCTCGGTGCGCCGTGAGCCATTAAAACACTGCTGCCCTTTAAAAATATCTATATTTAATAGCATGTCGTGTGGCGTGTCCCCAGAGTTTGTGACACGGATACAACGATCTCTAGGAGTGTTGGTGATGCATAGCATGATAGCACTTTACTACCAAATTGTGTAATCAATGCAATTTGTAGATTTCTAGCACCTGCACTACAGAATAGATTGATTTTTGCACTCAAGCGTAAAAAAGATTGGGATTTAGTGGAGAACACATTTGTACACTCAGGTCTGGAAATGGAAGTGTGATATAATATGAATGGCATACTGCTGCGTTGTTGCGGATCTAAAAAAAAATTACTGCTGCGTTGCAACTGAATGCAAGAAAAAAGGGTACCTTTTATCCAATGCTGTGGAATTCATCAAATGAGGCTCCAAATTTGGTGAGTGTATTTTTTTCTATCCTAGATCAGCAAGCTTTATCTGATTTTAGAAATCATTTCTCAAGTCAACCATATTAGCCTCAATTTGCAAGTCATGGTACCGATATGGTATTAATTACGCCATCACACTATTCTAGTTTATAAATTGACCTTTGCATTATGAAGGGAACAAGACGGATCACCCCATGGGCTTTTCTTATTTGTCCAAGAGGATATTTATTTGTGTAATGGATAGTATATATTTTCAAGTTATCGATTTGGGTATCGATCTGAAGAGCGTTAGGTTAGTCATGTATTCATCTTGATGTTTTGTGTGGTTGGGTCTATTAAGGGACTCTACATATATTGATTGCTATAAATAATGGACTGGAATATTGTTTAGTATTGGCGTCAATGCCATTACTTCTACGGTTCTACCTTGCTGCTGATTTTACGGTTCCTTAGGTGCAGATAAAAGACGGCCCCTAGGGGCTGGACTTCTACGGTTCACACTGGTACTATTAATGATTTGTAGGGTACTCCACTGGCTGCTATCGGAATTTTAGATGAGAAAGCCTTACAATTTTGATGCTTTCCATTTGATATTGGATACAAATTGAGCTTTTAAAACTTCTAACATTAATGTTGACTTTGATACTTTGCAGAACACAAATGGTTATCCCTCCACCGGTCAGACCAGATAGAATCACAAAGTTTCTTAAACCTTACGTGTTGAAAATGCACTTCACAAACAAGTACGTAATGGCGCAAGTAATCCACTCACCAACTGCGACGGTAGCCTCTGCTGCGAGCTCGCAGGAAAAGGCACTGAGGTCATCCATGGATTCCATTAGGGACGTCTCTGCTGCGGAAAAGATCGGCAAGATTGTGGGAGAGCGCCTTCTGTTGGCGGATATCCAGGCTGTTTCTGTTTTATTAAAGAGAGATCAGAAGTATCACGGTAAGGTGAAAACTGTGGTTGATTCCTTGACAAAAGCTGGTATCAAACTGGTATAACCTCAGCAATTAAACACTTGTCGAATATGTAAGTGGAAATGTTTTCCCTTGCAGCAATACTGCAGCGGATGGTTTCTCATTTTTGTGGTTGTGGATGTAAACGGGAGAACCCTTGTAGATTTCATGTTGTTTATGTTTTTGAGTTTTTTTTTTTCCAAGGGCATCTGAGGCTTTTGCCCTGTGGCGAAGCTAGAAATTTCACTCAAAGGGGCAACTCTTTACAATAAACTTAAAAATATTTACAGTAAAATACAATAAAGAAATCCTAAGCACAAAAAATTCAAACGTTCTCCGCTAGGCACAAAAGCTTGTAAACATAAGCGCAAAAGTCTAAATATTTGTTGGTAAATTTTTTTACAGTTGACATGGACAAGTTTTCATCTCTTGAAAGTTCTGCATGATTGCTTCGTTTGTAATCCCATAAAAAAATATCTTGCTCTATGTATACCACCAAATTATTGTTCAACCATTAATCATTCATTCGGTTCTGCAATTGATTGTTCAATTTTTACATTAAAAAGCTAGAAAATGAGCTAAATGGACTGAACATGTCAAACAAAATAGCAATTTGTTATTTACCACCAAGAAACAAGCATTTCATTTTTTACGGGAGTACATTGATTTGGTTGGAAACACAAAAAATAACATAAACAATAAGCCCAATATCTAAAATGTTCAATTTTGGCTCTGCCCCTGCCCCACTTGAGGGTAACATGTAATCTTCCATCCGGCAAATATTAAGTAGTAACTGGGGTGGTCTCAATAGGATCAAACACCTTTTAAGCTTGGCCCGGATACCTGCGTTCTCAAAAAATAGGATCAAACATATTGAGGAGTGTAGAGGTGAAGACAAGGATGGGGGTTCATACTAGTTGGTATTTGCAAAACTCTTCGAAATCAAATACTCCCTCCATCTCTCGAATTTCAAGAGTTATACTTTGTAAATCTAACTTGTTATAAAAATATCATTATTTCACTCTTAAAGTTAGTATAATTTTCTCTACCTATCTTGTATGGAGATATCATCATTATATATTTGTTCACTAACTTTTTAAAATGGAATATACTTTTAGGGGCAAAATGAAAAATATGCCAAATTTTACCTACTAATTTTATAAAATGGATACTTATTAAGAGATAACAAAAAATGAAATACGGAACTTTTAAAAAGAGACGGAGGGAGTAGTAATTTTGCTATAATCCCACCATAATCTGTTTGCTGGAGCACTCATAACTGGGGCTCGACTTTTGCTTATTTCCCCTGCCAGTACACTGGGACTCGAGTTATCACACAGCTAAACCTTTGGGATTGATTCAGTTTGCATTTGCCCAAAACCAGCCATTGTATGGTTCTGGATAAGATTCACAGGCCAATGGTTCTACTATATATGAGGACTAGCGAATGAGCCCGTGCCTGAAGGCACGGCGAGACATAACGTAAAATAAATCTTGATAAACTACCCATTGCTCCTATAGACCCCTAGTCAATGAACTCACCTCCTCCCTTCATCAATGATCTCACCTCCTCATGCTTACATTTTTGAAAGAAGCTTCAAATAGGGCTCAAATCAAGATTTAAAATTTAATTTTTTAAAAGTAGAAAAGTTAACGACAGTGAAAGTCAGAAGTGCATTTGATAAATTATTCATGAGCAAAATATAATTGAAGCAACTAACAAAAAAAATATGAATGTGTAAGCCAATAACTTTCTAGTAGATTTCATTCATTAGCGAAGGCCCGCGCGGCCGTGCCTGTGCCTGAAGGCATGAAGCAAACATGAATGAAAGGCCACATTGATCCAACTCCGAGACCTCACAGACTTGCGTTTCAAATAAGCTTCACAAAATTCGTCCAACTTAGTTATTGAACTTTTCGAAAAAAGAGACTACTTATAAAATAGAGTTTGGGACTACAATCTTATAGCAACTTGCAAAGAGAGTCTGATATGTCGACTACATATCATGAAATAATACCTGAAACAATTAACATATAGAATCAAAATCAAAGTTGAAGTCGGTGTTCAAACTATCAAAGTGATCATACAGCACCTCCTTTTGAATCCACTACAACTAAAGCATAGAATAGTCTACGATCATTGCGAGAGTGTGTGCATAGGTGAATAAATCTAAAATTGAATCAATGCCAAAATTAGTTCGCCATAAACAGAGCGGATGAGACAAAGAAAGAAACCATTGGCTGAAAAGGAGAGAGTGAATCACAACTAACAAAGGCTCCTTTGGTCTTCAAAATTGACCATGGTTACACAACAGTTACATGTCAAATCTAGCCTTTTTTTCTTTGTACCATCAAGCCCGATTTTCATATATTTGGCAACCTTAACCGGGAAAACAATTACCTTCCGTATCATAGTTTAGTCAAATCTAACCCTTCTTACTCAGCTATGCAAAAATCAAACTTTCGAGAACCAAAACTCATGTATTTCATTCTGCAAATGGGCTAGAAAAAGTATGAGAGATTTGAATCATCTTTACACTCTTTAAGCTCATCACTCCAACTGGTTCAAGTACAACTCATATTGAAGAACATGAACACAATTTAACAATGAACAATCATGTTTTACCCATTGGATACGTATGACATTTAGCTCTCACTCATCATGGATATCAACTGTACAGCAACATTCCTTTTTTGAAGAAGTTGATCCTATGCATGTATAGTGAATTGAAATGCTTAATGACATTAAGCAAAGAGGAAGCATACTGAATACGAAAATAATGAAGGAAGAATTAGTTACAGGTACAGTTGCCCTTAAATCTTTGTCCACCTGTCGATAGCAAAAAAATAACGTTGTGTCATGGTAAAATTGAATGAAGTGAAATTGTTATCAATTTGAAACAAATTTTTTTGGGAATATCATACCTGATCGAAAATGGTAATGTTGAACGGTACTTCGAGATGTGCCAACAGGGTTTCAATACCATCTGAAACGGAAATGGAATTTGCTAACATTTCAGCACTTTGAAACTGAATTTCAGTTCTTAGAGAAATTAAGTTTAGCCATAAGTTACTTGATTCCACCCTTCTACGACTAATCTTAGCATGTACTTTGTAATTACATCAATTACCATCTGATTTCTGGTTCTAATCAAAACTTTTAATTGTTCCAAATCAAGGACTCCACAATCAAGTGCTTATTCTAAAATATTGCATTTAAGAAAAACCGTTAACAATCTATTTATGACAGCTTCGACACTTCATAAAAGCAAAATAGGTCATCTGATGCTTAATTTGTGATTAGAAGAGAGAGAAAACCTTTATGTATATAAGATAAGAAAAAGGTTCACACCACGGAACATCATACTCATTAAGCACTTTATCACGCAAAAGGCGATGCCATTTATATCCATTATTCGAAAGAAAATTACATATCAAACAGAACACTCAAATGAAACAATTGAATTTTTCAATCATTAACTCTATTTTAAACAAAAGGTAGATAATTATTATAATTCAAATAGAACCAAATAAAAATGAAACCAGATAGTGTTGGTTGAAGCTCTGGTGTATTCATTTAGTTATTCATTCAATATTCTAGCCTATTTGAACTCGATTGAGAGACTTAAATATTGGTTTTTTTTTTTTTTGACGGCAATTTTCTAAGAAACTTTAAACCTTCTTTATAATATTATTTATTGCTTGTAGAGAGAGAATGGGCTACAAAGTACATGTATGGGTTCAATTTGGCCCTTGACTGAAAGCAACAATTCAGATTACCTTTGATTTCAAAAATTTCGGGTGAAAGAAAATACAACCACCATGTGGTCATATAAACTCTCTCTGTTCATAAACTACATCTCTGTATCTAACCACCAAGTGGTCAATTTCAGGAATTGCTTCCATTGTGGACTTTTGCCAAATAGGTGGTGAGCAAATAACAATAAAATTCTAAGACCCAAAATCGTTTAAACACTAAGTAGAAATCAAAGATCCAAACGTTGAGATGTGGAGATAGGTATTATATTACCTCAATCGTCACCGGTTTGGACCCCAGAATTAGGGCTTAGATCGTTGGAGAAGCAAGCAGCGGATGATGGCGATGAGACGATGGCGATGAGGCGAGGGCGAAGAAGAATACGCGTGAGGGAGAGAGAGAGAACCTTGAGAGCCTCAAACGGTGATAGTTCTAGTGGTGACTCGTCGCACTGGGGAGAGGGGATCTGACGGAGACGATGATAGTTCCAGTAGACGAAGGGAGAGGGAGTCTGAGGGAGACGGGGAGCATGAGTTATGGGAATAAAGGGTAAGATAGGGTTTCACAAAGTCTACGTTTTAAATTTTGAAAATCTAATCAAAATTTTACCAAAATTTCATTTAGGATAGCACTTGGATGGATTAGGTATTTACGAACATGCCATTTTATAGAATGGAAGGCGGAGATTTATACAGAAAGAGGGGATAAATCTTAAGCGTTGATTGTCTTTTGGATTCAAACACAGCTCTGTTTTATTATATAGATAGATCAAGGGAAATAATTTTGTCACTCCCTTTTTTATTAACGTCATTTTTCTACAAGTGTATTTTTGTACTGTATACGAGGATAGATCAAGGGAAATGATTTTGTCACTCCTTTTTTTGTTAACGCCACCTGTGTATTTTTGCACAAAAAATACATTTGCTGGAGAGTGGTGTTAACGAAAAAGGGAGTTGCAAAATCAGCAGCCTAGATCAATCTATAGGAAGCTTAATACAAATGAGGTTGCCTTTTTCACAGAGGGTTCATAAAAGAGGTTTTCTCGCCGTTCGTCTCGTTAATCGACGGTCCGGATTTTAAACAAATTATTTGCGCAAATAGTTTACAAAAAAAAAGTACTCGTAAAAGAATAATTTATTCGCTCTAGATCTATAGCTAAGAGCATCCACAATAGAATAATCAAAAGTTACCACATCATCTTTTGGTTATCTATTTAAGGGATTGTTAAAGTCAGCAATGTAGAAGTCCACTATAGTACAATCAAAATTGAATAATCAAAACTTGTTACATCACTTTTTCAAATTATAAAAATCTAGAAATTGTGACATAGAAAACAATTTTTTAAAAATATTTTTCAAACTATTAAAAACAGGTTATTAGAAAAAGAGAAAATAGTTTTTTGAAAACTTTGATTTTAAAAAAAGTTTAAAGTTTTTTTTTTCAAAAGAACAGTTTTTGAAAAAAAAAAAGTTTTAATAAAAAAGTGAATTTGAAATAAACTAATTTTGCAAAAAAAAAAAAACCAATTTTGGGAAAAATAATTTTGAATTTTTTTTTTTTTGCAAAAAAATAAAAACTGTTTTTAAAAGTATTTTTCTTTGAAACATGTTGAAAATGGAAGAGAGAAGGTTTTTGTGTAATGATGATATACTTAATTAAGAAAATGTGAGGACAACTAAATTTGATTATTGGTAAAAGGTTGCTAGTTTTAATTATACAATGGCCAAAATTTGATGAATTTCTAAGATGTTACGAAGTTTAGTTATTCTAATAAGAGCTATTTTTTGGTAAATGTTGTTAATCTTAGCAACCTTTTGGTTTTGATTATACCAATGTGGATGCTTTAATAAGGTCACTTGGAGAACCGATGAGAGGAGAAGAGGGACTTAGGAAAATCAAATGGGGGCGTTTTCGATATCTAATAAGTTATAAACAACTTTTTGTTGTTCAAAAATGTCAAGTTGTTCCAATTAACCTGTAAATTGTAGATTGTATATGGGTGGTGAAAGGAAAAATAGACGGAAAAAATTGAGAGGAAAATGAAAAGGAAGAAATTGTGGGTTAATGTGAACAACATGACAAAATGTAATAATTTGTAGTCCAAAAATTTTAGTGGAAAAGCCCAATCTTCCATATATCAAGATAATGAACCATAAAACCTAGTGGCCTAGTAGTCAATGCGTGAAATTAAGGGGTTTTACTTCATTCTAAAATCTCAAGTTCGAAACTCCCCCAGGTGTTCCAACATAGAGCTAGCTCTGAGCCGAGACGAACAAGGCAACACACTTAAACCCCCGAATTTTGGATCAAAATTAGGGCTCCAGATAAGTATAGTCTAATATGTAATATATATTTAATTTAGCACTTATTTAACAAATAAGCTAACTAGCCTAGTTTAAAAACTTAGTTCCTTCATCTAAGAGGTACAAAATGGTTCAAGTCTTATGGGCCTTTTTTTTTCCTTCCTCTTATGAATATTTTTTTTCTCATAAATTCGTCTCAGACTCTGAAAATCTCAAAACCGGCTTTGCTCCGACATATAATGATTTGGGTGGGGTTAGTTTAGCATATTTTAGTGAAAATCATAATGAATCTCAAGATCTGAAAGGGTAATGTGTCTCTTCTTATCTTAGAAGGCCGTCAGAATAGACAACAAAGTGAATGGTAAAGTTAACAAAGCGAAAACGCTAAGAACATTGGCTCAGTTTTGATTATTTGTTGGCTTTTTTTGATTCACAACAATAATCAAAACCGTTCACCTTTTAGAGCTCGCTAAGAACATTAGCCACGTCAAAAAATCACGTTAATCGGATACCGTTTGATATAATTTTGAAATGAATAAATCTTGTTAAAAAGAGGTAAGTAACACTAAATTGCAACCCATTTAACACATTTATCTTATGCATAATGCACTTAAAAATCCTATCAAACTAGACTGGAAGGTACATACCTAAAACTGGACGGGAGCTTAGTCCCCCCCCTCATGGTTGGGTTGTTGTACTCCATTTCACGAGGGAGGTTTACGCCGTGAGGTTTACGCCGTGTTTGGATGGCTTTTTGAAAAGAAAAAAATATCAACTCCAAAAATACTGATTACCCCTACTTTCAATCATTATTCTCATTTTTCTCTTTATTCATTACCCCTATTTTCAATTATTATTTTCATTTCTCTCTCTATCTCTCTTCACTCATCACCTCTGTAACGACCCAAATTTTTGTCCTATTTTTTTCGAATAAAGAAATTATTTTAATCAAATAGTCTATAGTAATCAATTAATTATTTAAAAAGTGTAATTAGATTAAACTAGAATCTAGATTAATTTTTTGTGTTTAAAATTAGTTTAGCATATACATTATTAATTAGCTTGTATCTATATGTGTGTGTCTATTATATTTATAGTATACCCATCCCACAATTTATTGGATTATGCACCCATCCTCTCTGCCTTATCTCTCCCGATTCTATCTCTCACTTCCCTCCCACATTCCATCATCTTCACCCATATCATCCCACTCTCACACTTTTCTCCACTACTCCCCCTATATTACTCCACGTCTACTAAAAAACCAAACCCATCTCCCCATCCTTTTCGGCTGACAGAAAGAGGAGAGTAACATAACTTCATCCCATGCACTCACATCATCAAATCTTTAATCGCATAATCTCCATTCTCATCCATATCATGTACCTCTGTTCACGGCCTGTTTCCTCCTAGTTGATGTCATTTTTAGGCCTAAGTTTCTTCACAAATGTTGTAGAGGACGTCAAGAGCTTCAATTTCAACCCAAGAATCGCTCAAAACAGTTAAGAATTGATAGAGTTATTGCCATTCAAAGTTCGGTAAAATTCTCGGATTCTGATTTCCAGGCAGATTTTGCGACCCTTCTAAACTTCCATTTTTCTCCTACTTAGAGTGGTTTTTGGGCTTAGACTTCTTTCAAAAGTTGTAGAGTGTTTCAAGATCTTCGCGTTAGACACAAGAATTATCCAAAACGGAAGAGGTTTGGTCAAGTTATTCGAGTCCAAAATTGTTAGAATATCGATCTTTCGCTGCCAAATGAAAACCCATCGGACTCCACCGAATCATTTTGTCTGGATTAAAGGTAGTATAATCGCTTCCCTACTTTCTCCTAAGTATAAAATAATCCCTATATGTTTAGTTTAAGGAGTTATAATGGTTGGAATCGGATTACGGATCAAAACCATGAAAATACTCTGTTTTCCCCACACACACACACACACAAAATTTCACTGTAGCATGCACAAAAGGTTGGGAAATGTTTGACTGTTATTTCATTTAGACCCCTGTGCTATTTTTTTTGTTTTCAGATGTGACCCTAGACAATGTTTATATTTATTTCTACCACTATTTGTTTATATTTTATAGGTGTAAAGTAATTGATGCATGCTATGTACTGATATGTTTTACTTGAGCCCTAATTGGGTTTACCTGATAGAATGATATCCTAAGTTGTCAAATGTTATTTTTATGATTTAGGTGTTAATCTTGTGTACAACTACTAAACCAATGAGGACACTTGCACTTCTTAAATAATTGTCGTTAGGAAGTAAGCTATAACTAAAATTTAGAAATCTCATAATCAAGTTAGAATAGTAATTTATTAATTGAACTTTCTAATAAAATATTATGTTGCATATTTGAAAAATAGTGACTAAATAAACTACCGTGAGCTAGTAAACATTTAAAAAGGGGGATTTGAAAAGAATTAACTAGAGGACTTCGCTCTTAGTGTAAAACAAAATATGTCAGAAGTTAAGGGTCGACTAGTTTTGTGAAAATAGTAAAAGCAACTATAAAAATAATAATAATTAAAAGGTTAGCTAATGAACAAGAAAAGGCAAAGTAGATTACTTTAAAGTACTTTAACTTTCTAAGTTGGTTGCTTATACTTACAATTACAATAGTTACTCTAACAAAATCAATAAATGAACATATTTGTTCAACAAAACTTAATAATCCAAAAGGCTTTGGCCCAATCCAAATTCCTTATGTGTTTGATTATTCTCACACATCGATTATTATATTGTTATCTCATTGAAAGGTATTGTGTTATGAATTGAGCTATTAATGATTGCATCATGTGGTACGTGCTAGAATGGACTTAGGTTTCTGGGTGATTACGAGTAGTGACTCACGTAGATGATGTTAAGTAAATGGAAACCTGATAAAGTGTTGAGGTGTGAGGTTGTGGATTGTGATTTGAGTCATGGCTATGGCAAGGGTAACCAATGGGGCTCTGTGTTGAAATGGGTAACCAATGGGACCCAGTATTGAGAAATGTTGTGATACTAATGTATGATACGTTATGGAAAGTTTCTCTTTGAGGAAGAGAAGGGGTCCCATGAGACGATTATAGTTAGCATGGGGTAGTGCATGTCCGACCCTAATGTATGATACGTCATGGGATGACTCGATCCTCCTGTTATAGTCTTAAGTGAGAACATGCTAGGTACATAACTTAGGTGTGCGCTCACCTAGAACTCTGGTGCAGGATAAGCAAGAGGAAAGGTGGACCCATGAGACGGTTGTAGTTAGTGGATGTGGGAGGAAAGGATCTCATGAAGAAAATTCTTAGATTTCATGTAAGATGATGGATAGTAAAGAAAAAAACGATGTGTTGTTATTCTGTATCTCTCGTGTATTATCAATTGTGATATTATTGTTATTATTGAATGTTAATTGTAGAGTAAGGGGTTGATAGGATTGAGATTATTCTACTGGGTGAATTATCACACACGGATACGTTTATATCCTGGTAAATCATTGCTTCAGCGATCAATTTGCCAAAGGGTGTAAGATTCAATGGTGGAGCTGTTTGACACAGGAGGAATATCAAGGGCGAAGACCGAGAATGCTTGAGATCTGTATTAACACTAGAGTCGCTCTGAAGGTGTTTGAATAAAATGTTAAATTCTTTTTTTTATTTTTAATGTAGATTTTGTATAACGACAAATAAGGGCCTAGTAGTTTATAAAATTCAGTATATTTTAGGGTTAATGCTTCCGAAATTTCTTGAAAAATCGGGGCGTTACAACCCCTATCTCTAATTATTAACCTAATTTTTCTTTACCCTAATTTTTCTCTCCACTCATTATCCCAAAAATCATATTTGAATCTGATTTTTGAAGTAGGTTTTTGGTAGTTTATGTAACAAGTACTTTCTAATGGTGTTAAATTTAATTTTGAGTGTAACCTTCTTCCCTTTTAATGTGGGATATATGCTTGAGCTTTATTTTTGCTAAAATCCGTGGACAAAATCACAACCAATCCGGGAGTCATGGATTGGATTGGAACCGGACCGTATGACTTTTGGTCCGGACACAAATTTCATTTTATAAAAATCGTGACTAACAGTTCGGTTCTCAAATTCCTAAGAATCTAAACAGAACCGGACCGCGAGTAGCCCTAATCAAAATTATATTTCTTAATTTCGAAAATGATGGAACATGGGGTTCTGGGGGCTCTCCGTAGGAAAAGCCACTCTGAAATGGATATTATGGAGTATTTGTTTGCTCCAAAAAAGTAACAAACGCGTCATGCAATCAGGGAACGTTGAGTGTGAGTGACACGAGCGTGCCAAGCTTGTGAAGTGGTCTAAACAGACAGAAAATCATGATTTACCCTGATTTGACTTCTCGTGCAAGCAATTGCTCCACAACCTCTTTGGAAATACTGTGAAAGTTTTTTTTTTTTAAATGAGGGATGTAAGGGTAATTTCACTCACCCAAACACCTAGGCAATTGCTGATTAGGTGAAGTTTGAGTGGACCTTATAAACAAACACAACTCAAACCTCCGATTCGGATTTTCCTTACTCATGAAGGACTTAATATTTAGTGAATAACAAAAAAACAAACGTAGCCACTTGTATTACCGTGAATAAAGTGGAAGAGTACAAGAAAAAGAAAGAACAAGGACTTAGTAATATCGGAATTGCAAGTTTTTCGTGAAAGGAAAAGTGCTAGAAAGTAAATGCTGAGAAGCTGTAAAAACTGGTATTGAAATGATTAGGAGAGAGCTTTGGGCTTGCCCTATTTTCCCCTATTTATAGCAATAAAGACCCTGAAAAACAACAGATAAAGTCTTGAGAATGCGACATGTGTCCGAGCTGAGAAACTGTAAAAACTGGTATTGAAATGATGAGGGGAGAGCTTTGGCCCTGCCCTATTTTCCCTTATTTATAGCGATAAAGACCCTGAAAAACAACAGATAAAGTCTTGAGAATGCGACACGTGTCCCATATCTTCAAACTACTTCCTTTGAGCTCAAATTGATTGTAGACGTTGATTGAAAACCGAAATCCTCTGATGGTTGCCACGTGACCCTTTGAATAGTTCAAAAACTAGCAAAATTCCTATTTTCAAGGACTATTTCTTATGGTTGCCACGTGGCCCAATGAATAGTTAAAAACTGGCAAAATTCCTATTTTCAGGGACTATTCCCTGATTGAGATTGCATTTTCACTAGTTGAATCTCTCAAAATTCTAATTATAATTTCTAGTCCCTGAAAAATAATGGGACCAGATCCAACGTATGTAACGTAACATGCCTTATTTCCAAATGGGACCAAAAATTTAAAGCTACTCTTTACGTGACGGGTGGTCTAGACTCTAGAGATAGCTACTCTTCAATTATTTTCAAACTAGCGTATGTGCCCGTTTAATGCACATGATTAAAAAATCACATTGGTTTTTTTTTTTACTCCGTGTATCAAACGGGCACAACGCTAGTGATAGAAAAGATAGGTTAATACTTTTTCGGTCTTGTGTTCGATGCACATTATTATTGGTCTCATTTTATACACTGAAAGATATGTGTGTGGTGAAAAATAAATTTGGATTACCATGTGATGGTACTCCTACAAGGGCACAGAATAAATTTTTCTCCATATTCAACTCCCGAGTCTCTCTCTCTCCTTCCCTCTCCCACGTTCCAAACCCCCCCAAAATAAATTTTTCTCCATATTCAACCTCCGAATCTCTCTCTCCCTCCTTCCCTCTCCCACATTCCGGTCCTCTCTTTCTCTCTCCCACTTACTCACCCCCAATAAATTTTTCTCCATATTCAACCCCCGAGTCTCTCTCCTTTCCCCTCCCATGTTCCGGCCCCTCTCTTTCTCTCTCCCACTTTCACACACACCCACAACACCCCCCTAACTAAAAAAAATCAACAATATAGAAAATTAGAATTGAAAGTTTGGAAATTTTTGAAGAAAAAACACATTTGCTGTTGTATTTACGCATTTGAGGTCCCGTTTCATAAAATGTGGCTTTTGTTTTTACTATTTTGATAGACAAAATGAAACGTGACATAATATTTCAACCCCAATTTGACGTTCATTTGTACCATTTAAGTTTATTCGGCTCGTCGTTCGACATTGTTTCGTACGGAGAAAGTTTACACTGATTGGACTTTGGTAGAGACATGCATTTCTTTTTAAAAAAAAAAATTTAACGACTTGCATAATTTTGAAAACAAGTTCCAAAATCCTTTGTCCCGATCAATGTGATGTTTATCTTCTTTTTTGAGCAAGAGCACATTTCATTCATAAGTCTAAAGACGAAGATTACATTATACAATGTGGAGTGACCAAAACTACCAAAATTTACGACACGAGCAACTGTTCAAAGAACTTAGGCTAATAGGCTCTACGACGCGTATATTACCGAAGCAGACCAGCACAAGGTGCCGACATAGGGTCCATCGTCGACATGACGAAGATTACATTATACAATGTGGAGTGACCAAAACTACCAAAATTTACGACACGAGCAACTGTTCAAAGAACTTAGGCTAATAGGCTCTACGACGCGTATATTACCGAAGCAGACCAGCACAAGGTGCCGACATAGGGTCCATCGTCGACATGA
>BPLS01000566.1:193325-208017 GCA_019656275.1 Rhododendron kiyosumense
CTGTGCCTTCATGCGGCAGCGTTTTGAGGTTAAAAGATGGACGTGGCTCATGTCTTTTAAAAGTCCTTGTTTGTTGGTCTTGTACGCCACAATAGTTATTCATGGCAAACAAGATGCCTCTCCCTATATTTAAATGCAAATCACTTGTGAGCACAAAATCTGTTTAAGCAAAAAAAAGGCAATAGATCTCTACACATATGAGAAATGACTCATGAGCTATTTTTGGCCACACTTTTCGCCTTTTACTTATATTTTATGTGCGTTCTTGGTTTTTTTTTTTTTTTTTTTGAGCTTTTTCTTGTTTTGTTCTTCAATTTTTTTTTATATTTGTTAGTTTTGCGCCTAATTTTTTTTTATAGATTATTGATTTATCTTAACGAGAGAAAACGAAAAAGTAAAATTTAACCAAAATATTTTTAAAATAGTCAAAAAAATCTAGGCTTTTTGAGCCTTTTCTATGATATTTTCAAAAAATTTGAGTAAAAGTTATAATTTTTTACTTTTTCGATTCATCTCGTCGAGACGAATCAATAAACTACAAAAATTTGACTCAAAATAAAAAATACAAAATTATTTTGAGTAACGACAAAACTAATAAAGCTAAAATGAACAACACTTGAGTGTTCTTCAATTTTTCCCGAGGTAAATGTTGAGGGTAAACTACTAATCGCCCCCCCGGGTGTCAGGCCCCCCGACACGGCCCTCCTTCCCCTTTTTACCCTCGCCCCTCCCAACCCCCCTCCCAGCACTCTCTCTCTCTCTTATTTGATTTGTTTGTTATAAAATTTTAAATGCTAATAAGTGTTTTTTCACATATTTATTTTTAATAAATTTTATATTTTTGAAATCTATTCAATGAAACCTATCAAACGAGTCTAATATTGATGGTGAAATAATGTAAAACGGAAAAATTATATTTTTTACGTAGTTTAAACTGTTTAAAAAGGTTGAAAAATGTGTTCCAAATTTCAATATGCTTTTACGTAGTTTATGTAACAGCCCTGATTTTCGGTAAATAAAAATTTCATTAAATATTTGAATTTGCTTTTAACTTTCTTGTAGTGTATGTCATAATTACATTTTTGCCCTTCAAATTTTGTTTCTTGACTTTTAGCCCTACTTAGCAAGCTTAGTTAGCTTCTAATCGACCAGTTGGAGAAAACGAATTAGGAAGTCACCTAGTTACTTTTCCTTAACCATAGATGGACCGTTTTGCCCCTCTTGAACCATGTGAACCTTTTAACCCTAGACTAAGAATTCATTATTCATTTTCTTTTAATTATTTTTGGCTTTATTCTTCGTCTATTGGACGATAAAAGTTAGGGAAACTATTATCCATTGGATAATAGAAACTCCAATTCTTTATTATAAAAGTATACTTGGTTAAGTATTAAGTATTTATAAAAAATAGACTTTTTAAATGCTTTAAAGACTTTTTGAATATTTTAGTATAAAATTTTCCCTAGTAACTATTGTCCATTGGACAATAAAAGCTAGGAGAATTATTATCCATTGGATAATAAGTTCATCTTTCAACCAAGTGCAAGGGATTGATAAACTAGTCTTTTTCTAAAAATTCCATGTGATGTTTGTACATATATTTTATTATGAAAGTACTTGGAAGTCTTAAAGCTTAAGATTTCGTTAGTACTCCTTTATTATATTCTATTGGGGTTTTGGTACCCAATTTAATTAGTTAATGGGGAGTTAACTACCTAGAGTACATAAGTACTTATGTATATATTTAGTACTTGGATGTTTATTGGCATAGTACACATGTGTTAATTGACTAGTTTAAAAAGAAATCTTAGTCTTTAAGTCTTTTGATTCAAGTACCATAGTACCTATTTGTTTAATTGTTTCTTGTATATATATGTGTAGTGTACTAGAGAGAGGGAGAGGGAGAGAGATGAGAGAGGGGCTGAGAGAGAAAGAGAGAATTCGGCCAAGAGGGAGGGAGAGAGAGAGAGAGAGAGAGAGAGAGAGAGAGAGAGAGAGAGGAGGGAAGGAAGAAGGAAGATTGGATTGTACTCCCCATTGATCTTTCCTTGTACTTGAAATCTTTGGTGATATTTTCTTCCTAACTAAGAAACTACCTCTATTGTCCTCCTTTGTACCATTATCTATTGTTTAAATACAATATCTTGTACAACTAATCTTCTTGCCCACCAAATCTCCCAAGATCAAATCCTTAGTACCAAACTAGCCATGCAAGCCTAGGGAATTGCCTTTGATCTTTCTGGGATTCTTTGACAAGTGTTAAAGTGAGACTTAGAGAGAGAGAGGGGGGGGGGGGGGGGCATTGAGGGAGGAGAGAGAGCCAAGGTTTGCCTATAAATAGGAAGCCATTCCAAGCTTCAAACTCACACCTTCAAGCATTTGCTCTTCCTTCTCTCTAGAAACCATTTCTGGGCAGCCTACTGTCCGTTTGTAAATCCTCAGTTTTCTCTTGCTTAAAGTAGTTTTTAGAACCAACTCCCTTCAGGAAAGTTGTAGAGCACTTCGAGACCTTCAAGTTATACCCAAGAACCACCCAATCGGTGAAGAAATGACAAAGATATTGTCATCCAAAGTTCAGTAAAAATCTCGGATTTTCATTTCCAGACAGCTTACCGTCTCCTCCTTTACCACCATTTTTCTCCTACCTAAAGTAGTTTCTAGGATCAACTTCCTTCACGAAAGTTGTAGAACGTTTCTAGAGCTTCGATTTCGACCTAAGAAAAATCATATTCGGCCAAAGATTGACCAAGTTACTGCCGTCCAAATTTCTGTCCAGATTTGGAGTTTCATCACCCGTAGAATTTTCCAACTAGCTTATTCGGCCCTGACTAGTTTCGGATCAAGATAGATTATTCTTATCCCCTAACTCTATGTATTGTATTAAGTCGTATGTTGGAAAATGGAATGTCATTTTGAAGTAACTTTGATCTTTTATTTCCAAAATAGATAAGGATATCTTTTATTAAATGTTGAAAATGCATGGTTTATTTTCAAAATGTTTCAAGCATGCTATGTAGCTTAGAGTTGGATGATCTTGTTAGAATAGTCTTATGAAATGCATGTTTGTATGTAAAGTCTTACTCCGCGAAGTTTTTGCATGTAACGAGACACAAGAATCGAGAAAGTAGAAACATGACACCTAGAGTGTGGTTAAATGGGAAAAGTGTTCCGAGGACGGAAATATTTTTGAAACTACACAATGACCGTTTTTGGTGGCATTATGTGTGCGTGTGTTCCAATGGGAATCCGGAATCGCGGAACCATTGTGAGGGTGTGTGCGTTCCCATGGGAACCCGGAGCGGCGGAACCATGATGAGGTATGGCTTGGTTATCCGCAGAGAGGAGCCAATGCAATTGTGTGCCAATGGGAACCCGGAGTGGCGGAACCATTGTGCAGATACTCGGGAACCCGGAGCGGCGGAACCAAGGTTGGGTGTGTAGCTTGGTTATCCGCGGTACGGAACCAATGCAAATGATTTTGAAAGGTTGATTTGAAATGTGAAAATGTTGACACGGTCTACGACGAGTCGCGTAGGAGAAACTTCGAAATCTTGGACACCAATGATAGTTGAATAGCGAATGTGAATGTGTTATTGTTACTGTCTGTGGTATATGATCTTTTGTTTGTAAGCTATGGGTTAGTGGGTATGAGATTATTCTACTGAGCTTTCGTAGCTCATGGTTTTACCTTTGGTGACCCTGACATATTATATCGGCGGCGACGCTGGTATAATGTGTCAGATTTTGTAGATGAACAGGGTAAGCTGTACACCTTGGAGGCGTTTGGAGCCGAGGAGCTGGATAGGATAGAGAAGCAAGAGGAGCTGTAGTTAGGAAACCCTAGTTTCCCTCCCTTTTGTAATATTGAACTCTTGTGGGAGTTTTGTTGTAATAATGAGCTAGACTCCAGTTGATTTTATCAATAAATTGTCTATTTAACGTACCTTAATTTTGGGGGCGTTACAGTTTAATTATGACCATTTAAGGTAAAATAAGAAGAAAACTAAAATCTTTTCACCGATTCAAACGGATTGAAATTTGAAACATTTAATTTTTTTAACCTTTTTAGACAGTTTATATATTAAAAAATATAATTAAAAATTCAAGTGTTCCAAATTTCAATCCGCTTGAACCGATAGAAAGATTTTAGTTTCCTGATCATTTTATTCTAAATGACCATAATTAAATTTTGACTCTAGAACTCTCGTTGATAAGCCCTAAGAGATATTTGATTCTACGAGGCCAAAAATTCATTATGACTATTGAAGATAAAATGAAAAAAAAAAAGAAGATCTTTCCACCGATTGAACCGGATTGAAGATCGGAACACTAAAATAATTTTAAATAAATAAAAAAGAAAAAAGATACAGAGTATAAACATTATTAATTAAATAACAAAAAATAGGTTGTCGGTATTTTTGGAATGAAAAGGTTAAAAAATTAAGGTTGAAAGTTGGGAAAAAATTAATTGCACCATTGGTTGAAAGTTGCAACAGTTGGTTCAAAGCTGCAACAGTTGGCCAGTTGGCCGTTGAAGATGCAGGCAGCGTTCAAAGCTCGGTTCAAGGCGATTGCTTCAAGGTAATTGTTTCTTGCAGGTGATTGCTTCAAGGTTGCAGGTAATTGGTTCTGCAACTTAAGCAAGTGATTGCTTCAACGTTGCTTGCAGGTACATTGATAGGATTGTTGCAGAATATGCAACAATTCGATAGAACGTTAGCCTATATATTCAGTTGCCTATATATTCACTTCTATATGCCTTGGTCTATATATTCATACTTACTCTCATTCACCAAATCATCACAATTTTCCTCTATTTTGATTTCATTTTCGTAATTCATAAAAGAATATTATGGATCAGTACAATTTTTCATTTTCGGAAAGTTGGTCAGTTGGGAACGATATTGCGAATGATGTTCCTTGTGGGGAGAGCAGCTCTTATGTTGGGCGTGATTACACAGCAGAATTTACGACTTATCAGGTTAGTTATTAATGTTGTTATTATACATATTTGTTACTTATTTTTGTTAATGTAGTATGCATCTCGATAGAAAATATCGATCGGAAGCCCACAAGCTAAGTAGCACGCAGAACAGGAATAAACTTGGAATTATTAGGTCCATAAATAAAAAACTAGGAATTAGATCTGTAAATAAAATACTCCAGTAATCAAGCAATTCTTACTTTTTTTGAAGCAAACAGATATAATATGTGTTGAAATGAAATGCGAGACTTTGGTGACACGTGGGACCTGATTTGTGTAGCTAGTGTGAAATGCGAGACTTTCTTTTTTTGATCAGATAAAAGGGCAATATGAGTGTTTTATTCCCAACCTATATTGAACCTATTTTTAACCCACATAAACTCATGTATATATGGGTTTATATGGGTTCAACTCATATTAACCCCTTATACAATATGGACGGATTTTGTTGGGTTATAAATGGGCGAATTTGAGCGGGTTTAAAAATATGGGTTGAGATTGCCACCTCTAGTTAAAACAAAAAAAGAAGAAGATGTTATCACGTCTTTAACAAAACGTGATTAAAATAAATCATACATTTTATCATGTTTGCAAAAAAAAAAAGTGATTGAAACAAGTAATTACAATCACAATTCTACCAATTAGGTGAATATATTTACTAGCATCTCTTCCTCAGCTTTCTCAGTGTAGCAACAACATCAAAGAATAGAAAGTTATCTTGGCTTTTATTGTCTTGGACTCATAAAGTATGGGGTCTTATACTTTAGCATGATATGTCAATGGTGGATATTAGGTGTCAAAATGAAGCCAGGGCAATTTACTTAGTCACCTCCTCTCTAGCCACACGTCCAAAACATGGCAATGTGGGATCATCTCTTATTTTTTTTCCATGCATGTGTACGCAGACTAGGCACATGATAGTTGTCCCTTAAAGTTAAATGCGTCTAGGTTGTTCTTGTAAATAAGCCAAATGGCCTTTTTTTTTTGTTCTTATTCAAATTTTTTTCGCATTTGTTAGTTTCTCGTCAAATTTTTGGGGATTATTGTTTCATCATGACGAGAGAAATCTAAAAAGTTAAAAATTTCGATGAAAACCTAATTTTTTTGTCATGTTACTTATTTTATCATGTTTCAAGCATACTAGTTTCCCACGTGCACACACCCTCACTTATTTGCCACCTAAAACTTACATGTAAGAATCAATTTTTTTAATATACGGGATATTACATTGTGCTTATACGTATTAATTTTTTTTTTGTTATAGATATTTGAAACTAGAGCTGTCATGGTAGATTGGACGCGGAGAGTTGGTAAGAAAAATGGTTTTGTGATTATCATAAGTAAATCTGCTAGTATAAAGGACAACAAGATGCCGAAGTGTATTCTTATTTGTGAAAGGGGAAGATTGTACAAACCGCCACAGGAAGGACATTCAATGCAAAGGAATACTGGAACTAAAAAATGTGATTGACCGTTTAAACTGCGAGGTGTACCACAACCTCCAGACGGTGTCATGTGGAGTTCGAAGGTTGTTAAAGATTTTCATAACCATGAATCAGCTGAAAGTTTTGAGGGACATGAGTACCTGTCAAGGCTGACCCCAATCCAGCAGCAATTAATTCGTGATATGTCTAGCAGCACTGCGCCTCGAGAAATTCTTAATTTCTTGAGACAACAAGACTCGTCAATTAGTACAGGAATTAGGAGTATTTACAATATAAAGGCACTGTATAAGAAAGAGCAACTGGGGGGTCTATCTCCTACTGCGTACGTCTTGAATGAATTAAATGAGAAAAGATACATTTACGACTATCTTACAAATGAACACACCAACGAAATTACAGATATTCTTTGGGTTTATCCTAAAAGCCTAGAGCTATCTGTCAATTTTCTGTCCGTGTTGATTATTGATGCAACGTACAAGAGTAATGAGTATCGGATTCCACTCTTGAAAGTTGTGGGTATCACATCCACAATGAAAACTTACTCTCTTATGTTTGCATATTTGAATAATGAGACGAAAGAGCGACTGATATGGGTATTGGATACTTTAAAGAGATGGATGGTTGAAAAAGGGGCAGCGTTGCCATCAGTGGTTGTTTCAGATAGGGATCTAGCACTTCTTGGCGCCATTGGAATATGTTTTTCCTTCGCACAACACATCCTTTGTATTTGGCACATAAACCAATGTGTAATGAAGAAGTGCAGCTCTATGCTTGGTACAATTTGGAACGAATTTTCCGAAGCATGGCAGTTGCTTATTCGTTCATTGACACCGATGTCTTTGCAACAAAGGTGGAATGCCAT
Organism: Rhododendron kiyosumense; assembly: GCA_019656275.1. Classification (NCBI taxonomy): domain Eukaryota; kingdom Viridiplantae; phylum Streptophyta; class Magnoliopsida; order Ericales; family Ericaceae; genus Rhododendron; species Rhododendron kiyosumense. The sequence continues at coordinate 200,617 of BPLS01000566.1, forward strand.
GTACGAAGAGTTTGAGCAATACTCTGATGCCATACAATACCTTTAGGATACATGGTTAGATCCTTATAAAGAGCGATTTGTTGCAGCATACACAAATCAATTTATGCACATCGGGAGCAATTCAAGCCAAAGGTAACTTTCTTATAGTCATTGTATATTTACTGTCTTGCACTACAGAATACTTTATGTAACTTTCCTATTTAACACAATGTATTATTATATTACAGGGCGGAGTCTGCGCATGCGAGGCTCAAACGATACTTGGGAGATACCATGTCCTCGCTTCAAACATCTTTTCAGAAAATAGAAAAGATGTTGACCAGTTAGTTCGGGATATTCAGGGGTCGTTCCAGAAATCTCTCAACATTCCACGACACATACATATACGTGAAGGCATTTTTAGTGAAATCAGATGTCGCATTTCACTACAGGCAATGGACTTGATCCATAAGCAGACACAACGCACTGATAACGAAGCCAGCCGTTGCTTTTGTAAGATTAAAAGGACACACGAATTGCCATGCTTTCACGATATTGCACTTTACCGTTCTGTGGATAAACCAATTCCGCTAAGCTCTATCCACCCTCACTGGAGTATGTTATCCATGCACGCCCAGAGGCATACTGACGAGGGAGCACGATCCGACAGGACAGCTCAGCTTATTGAAAGATTAAATGAAATGGATTCCGACAGTTGAGAGTCTATGATGGACAGGTTTCTCGATATGGCGGATCCATCTTGTTGCACAGTTCGACCTCCAGCATATAACACAGAACACATGGGTCGACCTACAGGTAGAGATGAGTAGAATAGAGGTCACATACCTTCCTTCACAGTATCCACTTCAGAATCTCAGGCCTCACGTATTCCAACATCGCGAAGGCGCAATGGGAGGGATCACCTCGTTCAGAAATTTCCTCAGTAGTATCAACGTTATATTTCCCACTGCGTTGACGTTCGAGCTGACGGTCATTGTGGCTTCAGGGCGATAGCTACGCAAGTCTATGGTTCTGAAGATAAATGGGCTTAAGTACGACAGGACCTTATCCAAGAGATTGAACAAAATAGGGTCCTATACGATCAGCTTTATCCAGAACGTAATTATGTATCCCAGGTGTTACGAAGACTTTATTGCTTCCAGCCATCGGCACCAGAGGATCATTGGATGGATTCTATATCATTGGGACTTGTCATTGGATCAACGTATAACGTTGTACTACATACATTCGATATGATTGCTTCGAGTTGTTTCACTCACTTGCCGTTGAGCTCCTATCCAGTTCCATTAGAAACGCGCACACATATAGATATTGGTCGTGTTAATGGCAATCACTTCGTGCAAGTTTTCCTATACCGTAATTACCCTGTACCACCCATCATCATATAGTGGAGGCCAAATGCATCAAATGAAGCACACGGATGGGCTCATCCTTATGAAGAACGCCTCCAATTGTGGTACGAAGTGATGCAGATGGATCCGCCGGGACGACCACAATTTGGTGGAAATATTGACTAAATTTGTGTATTTATTTATGTTCATGTATTGGTTCTATATACTCAATTGTAATTAAATGAAGTTTAATTTCAGTTTGCATTTTTGACTATTCAAAGAAATATAAAGTAAATTTAAGTAGATTCAACATACATAATTTACTTGGAAACTCAAATATAGAAGTTTCAAAAAATGAAGGGTAAAAAAATAAAAATAAAGAGATAATATATTTGGCCCAACAAAATTATTTAATTTTTCATAATCAATATTAGACTTGTTTGATAAGTTTCGTCGAGTAGATTTCAAATATATAAAATTTATTTTAAAAAATACGTGATTTCAACATTTTCAGTTTATATATTAAAAAATATGATTAAAAAATTAAGTATTCCAAATTTCAATCTGTTTAAATAGGTGGAGATATTTTATTGTTCTGATCATTTTATCCTAAATGGTCATAGTTGAATTTTGGCTCTAAGGCTCTCGTTGATTAACTCTAAGAGATATTTGATTTTACAACTTTTTTAGGGTTAATCAACGAGAGTCCTATAGTTAAAATTTAATTATGACCATTTAGGATAAAATGATCAGAAAACTAAAATCTTTCTACTGGTTCAAATGGATTGAAATTTGGAACACTTAATTTTTCAACCTCTTTATATTTTTTAAATTAGCACAAAAATATAATTTTTCTGTTTTACATTATTTCACTATCAATATTAGGCTCGTTTGATAGGTTTCGTTGAGTAAATTTCAAAAATATATAATTTATTTTTAAAAAAATAGGTGAAAAAAAAGTTATTAGCATTTATAATTTTATAAAAATATAAAATAAGAGAGAGAGAGAGAGAGAGAGAGAGAGAGAGAGAGAGAGAGAACATGGGTAAAACCGAAAAATCGGATGGTCCGGTCTCAGACCTCCCCTGACACGGGGGGCAATTAACAGCTCTCATGTTGAGGGGGAGTTTCCCAAAAGTAGCTCATGAGTGTAAATTGAAACAATTTCAGAGAACTCGTGCATAACTAGATATGGGTTAAGAGCATCCACAGTGGAATAAGCAAAACAAAAAATTGTTAAAATTAGTAATATTGTATCAAAAAAGTGTTCACATTGGAATAACCAAATCTAGCAACTCATCAAATTTTGGCTCTTCAATAATCAAAACTAGCAATATTTTGTCAATAACCAAATTTTATCTCTCAATCAAGTACACCAATATTGCACAAAAATCTTCTCTCTCTCTCTCTCTCTCTCTCTCTCTCTCTCTCTCTCTCAACAATGTTTTCAAAAAATAATTTTAAAAAACTTTAACTTTCAGATTTTTTTCTTTTTTTCAGAATTTTTTTTTACAAAAAATAATTTTTTCAAAAATTTTAAAAACTATAAGTAAATAAAGTGTGTTTTTCAAAAAACAATTTTTGAAATTTCAAAACTCTTTTATAGAAAACTGTTTTTTACACAAAATCTGTTTTTAAAAACCTGTATTTATAGTTTTTAAAATTTCAAAACTATTTGTGTAAATACAATTCTTTCAAAATTGTATTTACAGTTTTTAAGTGAACAAAGTGTGTGTTTTTTGAAAAACTATTTTTTGTTTTGAAAAACTTTTTTGTTTGAATTGTTTCTAACAACATAAACTGTTTTTTTCCTTCAAAAATTATTTTTTCAAAAAATATTCGTGAAATAAGGAAAAAAGTTTGGAGGCCCCATTGGTTTTAATTATGGGCAAAAAATAACTAATGTGGGATTTGATATTGTTGACTTTAACAACCTCTAAATGGATAATCAAAATATGACGTAGCATGTTTTGATTATTCACATTTACTTATTCCACTGCTGATGCTTCTAGTGCCAGCTTTTTTACTTCTTGCTCATCCCAAACGTGGCTTCAGCATAGTAGAGAGGGTCTTGCGTTTTGGACAAATCGATTAGGTGTGAGAATGTTGAGAAATATATAGGTCAAAGCACATACTTGTTTGGTTTGAAATTTTAGATTTTGGATTCTTTCTCTATGCATGGCTTTTAATAAATTTTCTCTCAATCATTACTTTCATTTCTCTCTATCTCTCTCCACTCAAAATCCAAATACCAAAACAAATATTAAGTTCATCGTCATATCTGAAAAAGGCTAAAGAATATATATTCGTTCAATTTGAGAAAAAAGCATTAGGCCCTTGACTCAAACAATCTTGAAGGAAACAATTAGCTGAATAAATTCTTCGATTAGAATTTATCGGAAATTGCACTCTTTTATTCAAAGTAATAAAATAATTTCCTTTTGTATAAAATTACATGTGGGTCTAGAAAAGTAACACTTAATTTTCATTAAGGATGAACACAATTTTTATTTACCTCGAAGGACAACTTTATATGAAGATTACCCTTTTACCCTTAACTAAATATAATTTCACATTTTATGATCTTTTCAAAGTTTTCATCACCCCCTCCCACCTCCACCCCACAACCACTTCCGACCAGTAACCACTCTGACAGGTGACTTTTTCCGGCGAAATTTCACTACTTCAAAAAATTAGTGAAATTCACTACTTCTCAAATTTCACTAATTTCAGTGATCACTTCAGCCAGTGACTTTTTCTGGCAAAATTTCACTCAAAAAATTTGCGAAATTCACTACTTCTCAAATTTTATTAATTTCAAATTTTACAAATTTTTGCTAGATTTCAAATTTCACTAAATTTCATTGGGTGTAGATTTTAACTAGTGAATTTCATTAGATTTCAAAACCCTAGCAAAATTCACAACCTTTGAGCCCAGCAATCAGAGAATTCAAGGAAACAGAATCTGGAAAAAAGAAGATCTGAAATATGACGCGGCCGGCGACCTCGATCTTTCGTTGGCTGGCGAGGCTCGTCTCCTCGTACCTCACTCCACCGAGCTGGTCCCATGGCCTGTCAGCGTTTTCCTCGCCAAGGTCCCCTCACAACCTCATCAACTCGTCGATCGTGGAGACATCTTGTGGTCCCTCGACACCACCATCGAGTCGGTCGTGTAGGTCTCTGTGCTCTGCTTCTTCTACGTTTGTGGCTGCACCGTCTGACAATCGACTATCCTCGCCAAAATATGACGCGGACAGACGGACGGCGGTGGAGGAATCTGGTGGGTTTTTTAGATTTGGTTCGAGCACATGAGGAGTTGCTTCGACAACGAGAAAAACTTAGGATGGAGCGGAGGATGGAGAAGACGGGTCTGTTGTGCAGGGGTAATCTTGGAAAAATTCAATCTCAATCCTTATGGTTACATTTTTCTTTTTGGGCTAGACTGTGCAGGAAGAGGGGCTTTTAATCGGCCGGTAAATAGCCCTTTCTTTTGTTGCTCCAACGTTTTGTCTTTATTTTTAGACTAGACCCATCGAATGTGTAAACAGTCCCATTACGCGCAATCTTCAATGGAGAATGATTTTGGGACCCAATTCCTGTAAAAATGGGGAATGGGTTTTGTAGACACCCTATTTTGGACTATCCGGATCAGCTCGTTTTACGGTCTTTTGTTACCCCAATGATGATAAAAGGTCGAAAACATTCCGAGGTCAATGGAAGGTCTTGAGTTTTGAGCTTTGGACATTCCCCATTTAAACTCTTTTCGATCCCTTCAAACCCTTCGAGCCAAACGGCCCCAGCAAATCCTATCTGTATACGCCAGTTTTTCTCTTGGCGTGTGCCAGTAAATTGCCACGTGTCGGACATCGACCGTTGACTCAGTTTGACTGGCGCACGCATGTATACTTCTGGCGCACACAGGTCAAAGCTAGTCAAATCACCGCTTTTCTGTCACGTGCTCGAGACTTTTGCGGCTCCCCAAGTACAGGGAATAGTTCCCCTGATGATTATATTCGTCTGGGCGGTCCCCCTCTCTCTCCTACATACCACATCAACTAGTCCCATGCATTTAATGCATGGGAGGCTCTCTGCTAACCTAACCACACCCTTAACCCAATTGATTACAGCCTCTCCTCAGTCACATTGTGGCTATAAATACCCCCCTTGCATTCATTTGCAAGGGGTTACTTCTTTTAAGAGCATCCAAGGCCATCCCCCATCTCTTGTTGTTCTCTTTGCTTCTTCTCTCTTCTTCCATTGAGAGGAGCAAACAAGAAACCTCTCACATACCTTACTGTTGTTCTTTCACTATATAGCCTCCATCTTCAACCTCAAAGCACAAAAACCATCCATCAACCTCCAACCAAAGGTATACCACCTTTGAGTGGCTTTTTGTTTTCGATCCCTGAGGGGAACAAGAAAGGTCCAGGCTAGTAGCCAATACTAGTCCTGGCCTTAGACTGGTAAAATAAAACAATCGTGTGAGACACAACATGGCGCACGCCGGTAACCACAAGCCGTACACCAGTCATGGCGATACGTGCATTACTGGGGTGGGGATCATGGGTTGTCTGGTTCTTGTTTACATCTCTTTTTGATCACCTTATAGCATGCTAATAACCAGACTTCTGTTTTCTGTACTCTATAACTGCTAGCTGTAGCTTTCAATATTTGTTTCTGTCTTGCTTTAGGAGGCCTCTGAGACCCTTCTGGTCATGTTCCAGAACCCAGATGATGCAAGAACCAAGGACTGGACCAGAGATATGACTGGCGTACGGCCTCCTATGAGTGGCGTACGGCATTCACATTGAGGTCCAGTGGCTGGCTCTTGCATCGTAGCTTAGCCCTGGCCTTTATCTATCATCCCACACTGTTTATGGGGTTTTATGTCCTTTTTCATGGTTTCAAGCCATTTTATCTATCTGTAACCTGTGTATATGCTACTATTAAACTGCGTGGTTTGTCTTGGGTGTGCGCTGGTCCATTCCAGAGCCCAGAGGGTTGCAAACAAAGACCATGAAGGAAAAAGAGTGGAGTACGCCAGTTTTTAAGTGGCGTGCGCATGTTGTATCAGTATGCAGTGGTCTGGCCAGTGCATACTGATGGGTTGCCTGCTCACACTTCTGAAAAACAGTGTACCCCATATGTTCAAACTGTTCACATTGCTTATTCTCAATCTATGTTCTTTTATTAATTCAAGCTAAGCATCATCCATAAACATTTTGTCACATAAATTGCAAACTGTTACAGTCTTAATCCCCACTAGTTGTTCCCCCGCCCTAACTGGCTAAAAAAATGGTCAAATAAGAGAAAAATGCAAAAGTTTTATAAAATGCCTGAGTAGAGACCAATCTCCGGATTGGGCGAGAGGGGTGCCATAAAACCCTTCCCCTCTCGTAACCTGGCTCCCGAACCTCAGATATCGAAGGTGACGACGGACCGGTCTACACCTCTTCAAATCAAACAACAATTTTCAAATCAAATAAACGCAACAAGTGTTCTCGAGTTCAGTTCCTTGGGTGTTTCACTGCTAAAACCTGAGTGGCGACTCTGAATTGAGGCGTTTTGCCGCGCGACTTCCAAAAAGAGGGCCGCACCCAATTTTCGCAAGGCTAGACCTTTGGGGTGTGTGCCCACAGGTTTCCCCGCCCCATATTAAAGCCCGATGGTGCCATTTTCAATTACTCCTTCCGTCCTATTTTCATTGTTCATTAGTTTGTTTCTCTTTTATGTCTTTGACCTATATCTTTTATTATGGATCTTAAAAAATATGCAATATGGATCTTATTTGATAGATCTCGATCAATTCTATAATACAAAGTTTTTAAAATTATAAAAAAACATTATAGATTGACAGATATAAGTAATTAAAAAATGATACATAATTTAAAAATGGACAATGAAAATGGGACAGAGGGAGGGGGTACTATTTATTAGAGAATCTCCAACCTTTGCTTCGAATTTGGAGATGTCAAATTTTTTTAGGATTAATATTGCAATTTGACACCCATGATTAGTGATGGACCTAGGATTTGATCGCTCTGGAGCTAAGCCGTCAAGCATATATAAC
>BPLS01000566.1:214190-243270 GCA_019656275.1 Rhododendron kiyosumense
TGAAATGGGTTTGGTCACTTTCTTTGTTTTCTAATCACAATTAGTGGGTTTAAGATGGCCTTTGGTTTCGGAAGGTACCAATTAGCGGGACAGTAGTGACAACCAAAGCTGTGATTTTTTTCCTTCCATTTCGGCACTTGTATAGGAAGCTGAAGATACCCATGATGTTTATAAGCTGACAAATTTTTGCAAATTTTGGGTTTTAAATAAGGGCTATGATGAAAATGATGATGTGGGCGTTAGTTGAGCTTCTTGCTGCAAGAAGCTCAATTTTGGGAGAGCCACATTTGCAATGAATTTGTCGTTTCATGTATCTTTTGATACTTTTAAAGTGTTGAATTTGTAATTTTGACGAGGAATCTTTTCGATCATATTCTTTGGGGGTATTGCCACTCTTTTCTTAGGAGGATTTTCCAGTGTCAGGATTTTGGTGTGCGCTGTTTTTTTCAGCAACTCAACCTACTGCTCAGTTTTTCTCCAGTTTTATCCAAAGAATGCACATTTCCCTTTGCTTTGCATCTTTCCTTTGTTATCTGGGTGCAAATAGTGTTTTACAAAATTAAAAACTAGATATTTGATAGGTTCTCTTCTGAAGAGGTATCTGCACAAAATCAAGTTAAAGCATCTGTGCAGCGCAAAATCCGACAGAGTATTGCAGAAGAGGTTTTCTACTTTTAGTGGCTCATCCATTTTTCCCTTACTCTTTTGGCTTTATATGACTATTCATTCATTGATTTCGTTCTCGACTGCTTGATTTGAATATTCATTTTGCTGCAGTACCCAGGACTTGAACCGGTGATAGATGACTTGCTTCCAAAGAAGTCCCCTCTCATCGTTGCGAAATGGTCCTCCCTTATTTCAAGAGCCTTGTCCTTCTGTCTTTTCTTCTATGATGTCTACATATGGTTTTCTCTGAATAACTACTATACAAACGCTAGAGCGTTTCTTTGACAAGCTCTTTTCCCCCCCTCTTTTCAGTCAAAACCATCTGAATGTGGTCTTGGTCAACAACGTGCCTTTGTTCTTCAATATACGTGATGGACCTTATATGCCTACACTACGACTTCTTCATCAATGTAAAGCATTTCTTCGCTTGACTGGAATTTATTACCTTGCTTTGTACCATGATTTTGAAACAGAATGGCCTTTCTTGAGAGTGAAATTGGCAGTCACAATTTTTTACTTCGAAATGATGCATTCTTGTGGGGTCCTAACTTGATCTCATATGACCCATGAAAGCAAAAAAAATTGTTTATGAGAATATGATATCCTTGGACATATAATGTATCTGTGGAGTTGACTGTGACATGATATGAATTATGGGTGTGGGCAGGGAATATGTGTGAATGAATACACTGTTAGGTGGACACTCCGATCTTTGTATATACGATCAGGGGCCTAATATGAGATTGATATATCCTAGGTGTCGATTGACAAGACCCCATACGGTAAAACTTGCTTGGCTCAAAAATGTGACCCCATACACTTTGAAAATGATTGGAACTCTAGACGGCCGAGCTCGTAGGACCTAGAATATGCTCTAAACATGTTAACTTAAGAATTCCTGACAATGCAATTCAATATGTGACAATCCCAGCACTCCCTCGAGCCCATTAAGTGAATCGTAGAATGTGTAACCTGTCCAGTGCAATTTTTAGAGTTTGGGATTTTTCCTTGAGAAACTGAGCGCACCACAACACATCATATCTCTCCATGGGTCGAAGAAGGATACTTCGAATCATCACGTTAGCTCGTTGGAAATTAGACCGAAAACCTTTCGCAACGCCTCGTTGCATTCAACTTGACACCTGGCCTTTAGTTTGACACGTCACCCATATGCTTGGCAACTGCTGCCCTCCGCTGCTGGGCAATTGCTGCTGCCACCACTCCAACCACCCTCATGTATACTTCTCACCTTCTCCCCCACTGCGACCACCACTCGCACCATTGCCAACATAAACTCTGTCACCGCTTCACCCTGACGGTAATGACCACCCATGCCCATCCCAGCACTGAATCACCACTGCCAGTCTGCCACTGGCATAAATCACATGATACGGATCACCTCCATCACCACCAATCGACCCACACCATCACTACCTCTCAATACTGGCTTGAGCAAAGGTGAGCAAGGCTTTTGCCTTGGGCCCCAAACATTTGTTGAAAAGGGCCCCCCTCAAAAAGTTGTCTAATAGATGTTGACATGTTGTTTGTGGAACAATTGAATGGCTTATACGAACATCATAAGTATTTTCATAGCTTGAAATGAAAGAAGAGTGATCTAATTGATTATTCAAAACTTTTGTAATGATGCATAATTTTGGAACTTTATCTTGCTGAATGCTAGTAATTGTGCTTGTTAAAGCAAAATTACTGGTATTCAAAATCAGTATGACACTATAGGTTATTCAATTTCGGGATAGAATTGATGATTCTTATGAATTTTACCATTCTTTATTAGAACATTCATAGGATTCTGTAAATTGAAGCAACCAACAAATTTGGAACCCTTTTCATTTAACTCCGCATGTGCGGTTCTTAGTGTCTTATCTTTTTTTTTTTTTTACAGCTGGTCCCGAGACCGGAAAAAGGAGGAGGGTTGTGTGTTAGGTAGATGACATCCAACACGTAAAAGCCCCGTTAGATCTTCATGAATCCTAGCCAACCCCAATTAATTGGGACACTAGGTTTGGTTTGGTTAGGAAGCAAGAATGTAAGTTTATATGGGTGTCTAGTATACTCGTGAATAATTCGTTAATCATTGGTGATTATAGTATTAATAACACAAATGGGAACAAGTTCTTCACCCTTTTCTTCTTAATTTGTTCTTAGAGTTAATAGAATAAATCTTCTAAAGATGTTTAAGTCTAGAATGTATTACTGCTTCTCAATTGTCTGTTGCCATTTTGGTGAAAGAAATGTGTATAATACAATTTTTTAGTACGAAACTTGTTTAATACATTATGGGTAAAAACAAATGGACCCAATGTTTGTAAAACATTCATTTTATCTTTTCCGAAAAATCGTTATACTTAATCATGTTGAGTACAGTATCCAATTTAAATACATATTTTGCTAAATTTAGTTTTTGAATTTCTGTCTCATCAAATTCTTAAAATTAGAGGGTAATCAATATTGTTCTATGGTATATCATAATCACGGCGGGAATTGGAGCGGCAACCGCATCTCTTGTGATACAAGCAATCTTCTTAAAGCATCTTTAGGATACCTTCAAACACCATAAAAAGGTATACTTCTCAAAATTACCTCAAACACTATTCCGTCATCCAATTTACTTCTCAAAATTCAAATTTTAGGGCTGAGTATCTTCCTTTCCAAATGCTATACTTGTTTATTTCACCTTTTTCTTTTTTAATCTTTTGTGCTTAACTTTTTGTCTTTTGTAAGGTTTGCTATTTTTTATTGATATAATAATGTTTGAAAAATCATGTTTAAAGGATCTCTTGGAGTGCACCAAAAAAATTCTTCTTCTGAATTGCTATTTAAGGTAGTAAAGTATACTTTGGTGTTAAACTTTGAAGGCTTTGCTAAAGATGCTCTTATCTATTAATTTATGCTATATAATATCTAATCTTTTCATTGGGTTAAAACTGTACTTTTTGTATGAGGAATTTTTGGCATTAATGCATAGATGTACATCTTTTATAACTAGTCAAATTTATGACTAATCTTTACGATTCATGGTTTGATTTGATTCACAATTTGAGAAAAGGCAATTGGTGACTCGCGATTTGGAAATTATTGTGTTGAATGAAAACTGAAAACAAATGTTCAATGGTTCATGTAGCCGACTCCGATTGTTTAGGACTTAACTACTTGAGGCTTGGTGTGGTTTGGTCTAGAAGCTTCAACATGGAGCCAGAGCTTGAGGTGGACATGGGTATATTGATTAGTGGCTGGTGATAGAATAAAAGGTGAGGAAGTTTGTGGTTAGAGGGTCGGAAGACTCGGAAGGAATGAAAGCATTCATATTGTTGCACTGTTGCGGCAGATGACGTGGTTTTGGCCCCATGACAGGTCATGGCATGATAAATTTGATGACATTGATGGTGTGTAGGGACATCAGACATGAGTGGTCATGGCATGATAAATTTGATGACATCAATGGGTGTTCTTAGACTATTCTGCCTGTTTCTTTCAAAATTGTCAAATGTGCAAATACGACCTTTTGGCTAAGAATTTTCAAGTGCCCCTATTTGTATCCAGTTGTTAATTGTATTAAATTTCAAACTCCACTTAGAAAGCCCTAGCCTAGCACAATATCACAATTAAGAATCCAGATCCAGATCCAGTTCTGGCTCATTGCTAATTTGTGCTTATTTTGTAGAAGGGTACTCATTGAGGGGTTTTAATGAGTGGGAGTATGGAGAAAAGCTGAGTATGGGATATGTATATTATCTTCGCCGTCATATGTTGAGTCAGGAGTTAAAAGGTTAGTTAGGGTTGAGGAAGCATGCAATGCACTCACTGGAGCATGCTGGCTTGGACACACCATACGATGACACTATTAGCAGTTAAGCGACCAAGAGTCAAAACCATAGGCGTTAATCTAGTTCTATGTATCTCAGCCAAGCAAATATGTAACTAGTGTATTAAGCCTACACCAGAGCTTGTGTTACCAGAACAACGAGATGCAGTGTGTTGTACATCTGTGAATCTGCTAAGATTAGAAAATTCATTTGGAAATTTGCATTCTGACATTATTTTCATCGTTTGAGCAAGCAATGTCATTTTTTAGTAACTATCCTTTAATTGTTGAACAACTCTGCTACCCTGGTTTCTCTCTTTTGCAGATCCTAATGTTATGAAAAAACTACAAGTAGACAGGGGTGCAATCAAATATGTCCTCGCTGGAGCTAACATAATGTGTCCTGGGCTTACTTCTCCTGGTGGTGCCTTGGATGATGATGTGGCTGAAGAAACACCGGTGGTACGGTTGTAATCATTGCATATTATTTATGCTATCTGTGTAATTGTTGGTTCGAAATAATTAATGCATAGATTATCATCTTTTTGGAGTTTTGGTCTTTTACTGTGCTAAGGTATCACAGGGTTTTCATGTTCTGATGAAATATAAATGAAGTAGGATACGTTTTTGTCACGTAATACCCTGATTTGTAGCCCTAAATTCTCCCAGGCTATAATGGCTGAAGGAAAGCAGCATGCTCTCGCCATTGGCTTTACAAAAATGTCAGCAAAAGATATGTAAGTTGTGATCATAGTTTAGTAGTTATTGACTGGTTCTCCATTTTACTATATTTTTCTTATCTTTATCTCTGGACATCATTTTAGCACACAATTTAGCATGTTTTGTCGGGGGGATGTCATTGTTTGTGCATATATTGCCAAAGGTTAGGTCTGTCTCCAATCATCCCCTGCCCATACCCTCAATGATTGGGGACTAGATGGGTTATGTTTGTTGTTGTTGTTGGGGGGATGTCATTATTGATGAAACCATGTGTAGCATCTTAGAATTTCAGATTAGGAAAAATAGCACGAGTAAGAGAACAATTGGAACCCAAAAGACTTGACTGAAAACCTATTGTTTACAAGAGGACACAATGGCTAGGACTGCAAATGAGCTGAGCCTATCAAGAAAACTGTTTGAGCATGGCTTGCTCAAAATTGGTTGGGAGCTCGATCTGCAACCGAGCTTAGATTATCAAGCTCAAGCTTGGCTAGTCCATTTGTGGAGCTCGAGCTCGGCTGAATAAACTGGAACATAAGTAAACGAGCCAAGTTTGGGGCTCAAATAAAGTCAAAGAAATTGCAAATTTATGCCACTGACTTGTAGACAATTGCCAAATCTTATTTCTAGGATGAGTAAAAATTAAAATTCCAGTTGATCGTAATAATCTGATAAATCAATTAGTTCAATTTCAGAAAAGAAAAAAAGGTGGAAATAAAGCACAATGAAGATCAATCAATTGGGGAAGAACCTGATCTCCATGAATCGAGTAGAGAATACAAAGAAGAATAACTACAAAAAGCAAAGCCTCCAGCTAAATAATCTGCACATGACCTCCAACAAAATAACATTGCAGAAAGGGAAAAGCCCAAAAAATACCCGCAGCGGATACTAGTACGAACATAACCTGCAGCAAAGAGCACTTTATTGCTGTACCAAAACGACAAGCACAACATATTTCCCTAGCATAACAATCCATAAAAGAGATCCTATAGATGTAACGACAATGAGACGGTGGTCAACCATCGACTCCTGAATCATGGGTTGATCAATAGATCCTGCCCAACTTGGCTTGATAATGCACCAAAACTCTCATGCTTCTTCCTTACTACTAGCATTAGCATAAACCTTCAACATGTTGCATTAGTATTATTTGGTAAAAGTGTTTGATGTTATTGTATCATAATCAAAAAGCAAAAGGGATTCTGCGGAAACCTCTTCCTGTTGTTTTGTACTTCAGGTCAATTAGTAATGAATAAGATTGCCTCACCTTCACGGACATATCAAAAAGTGAACTGTCAACGTCATGAACAGGTCACTTCTAAAATTACTTACACAGCAAACAAAATTGGCGTGAAACATTTACCTAGTTGGGACAAAACTAGTGTTTGTACTTGCTTCTGATCCCTTCTTGGGTCCATGAAGTGCACATTCCCAGTGAGCCATACAAAGTAATATTTGGATTTTTTCTGTCGACAATGAAGCAGGAGAGAAATTTAGAAATGGTAAATTTGAATTATAGAAACTACGAGTAGAATTCATACAAAGGCAAAAAGTCTGCTGTTTTACTTTACGAGATGGATCACGAAGGTGGTAAAGACGAAGTCCATAACAATATAAAGTGGGAGCTGTTGCTGTTAATTACATGGTAGTTAGAATGTAAAAAGAACTGCATTGTTTTGAACTTGTATAGAAGTACAAGTGCTTTTAGAGGGGGCTCTGGATGGTTACAATCCATGGCTCAGTCTTATCAGATGTCATGCTCTTATTTATGCGGAAGGGTCAATCCTTTCCACGCAAGGGCTTACGAATTGGCTCATGGGATTTCGTTACTGGAGGTCTGAAATGATATTTGACACCGGACCAGTTGTACGAACTATTAGTGTTAACTTATTATGTTTTACTAAGAGCTGCATATTAGTCTTTCCCTTGTTGAGTTTGACAAAAGGTGACATAAGGAGAAAAGAGTTTTGTCGATAGAAGAAAATATAGTTTACCTATTACATGTATTCCGTGTTTCAATACCCAATAAACTTTGGTAAATAATTCATTGTCTATTGCAGAAGGGCGATCAACAAGGGAATTGGTGTGGATAACATGCATTATCTGAATGATGGCCTTTGGAAGGTATTTCGTTGGTTATTTCCTCGTCTCATGGTTTCTCTAGTTGGATTCTGCTGGTTATGTTTCCTTTCGGTTTCCTTTTTTGCGATTGGAAAAGTGAAAAAAACATGTTCGTCATGATTTTCATTGCTTTATGATATACTCCCTCCGTCCCATTTTCATTGTCCATTATTCCTTTTTCACTTTTTTGTCTCTTGCTTATATTTTTCAATCTATAATATTTTTCATGATTTTGACATATTTGTATTATAGAACAAATTGAAATCTATCAAATAAGATCCATATTGCATATTTTTGGAGATTCACATTGAAAGATATAAGCGATTGAAAACTGCACGAATATCAAGAAAGGACAATGAATTTGGGACGGAGGGAGTATCATATTATGCCTAGACGATTTCAAAATCTACATCTTAGATACAATGCTATGATTTTTGTTGTTAGACGTGTTGAAATAGTCCTATACTGTATTAGATCTCATTCTTGGTGCAAATTCTTTGTGATGGTGACTAAAACACCTTCATCTCCACTTGTAGACGGAACGTCTAGATTGAGCATGTAGATTGAGCATGTGCAAAAGACAACATCAGACAGTTCTCAGGCAGCGGTTTTGAATTTCTTTGATGGGGGCAAACAAGATAAAGCAGTTCTTAAGCTGTTTCTGTACTTGCATTATGCAGCTGAAAATAATATTCGGCTGTATGTATCGATATTTAACCAACTTTTCATGCACTTTACCTTTCGAGTTTGTGCCCAACTTTTCATGCACTTTACCTTTCGAGTTTGTGCATTTCCGTATGTATCGACCCTTCCCAAGTACTAAAACCGAATGCCCATGTTTTTGTTCAAATGGAACGTGGATACATGTTTGTTAACTTAGGAGTTGGGTCACTAGAAGGATGGTTTTTTGGGTCCTGTATTCCATCCAAGTGACCATACTTACACATTATTATTTTTTTTGACGAATCTTATACACTAATTATGTGAGTTGGTTTTCAAGCCCGTCATTCGGGAGCAATTTTGTTCACCCTCGTGAGGGTATTGCTCATTCTGGGTCTCACTTCAATGGTCAAAACTGTGTATTTCATCCAAATTCATTTGTTAGAAGACAATGGAGAAATTGAGTACAATCGGTTATTGGTTAGTGCTTACTTGGGAAGTATAATTTTTTTTGTCGAGAAAAAATGATATCAGATTGAGTTGAATTCTTGCATGGTCTTTCAAAAAATAGGAGTAAATTTTAACAAAATAAACATTTTTGATCATCGATGTAAGACGTAGAATGAGCATATCCTCGTTGAGGGTAAACAAAATTATTCTCTCTTAGGATTATTTTTATTTTTTATTTTTGATAATTCTTAGGAGTACTTCATAGTCCCCAGTTGTGAAAGTAACCCTGTTATTGATTGAATATTGAGTATTACCCCCACTCTTTTATATAATGTATATACAGAAATCTTCAGGTAAGGGCCTTAGAATGAAGACCTTATATGCGGAACTCCCATTTCTCGCCTTTCCCGATCGGATTTCGATGATCTTAGTCGCTCAATGTGTTCAGAACGTGATTTTAAGGGTACCCGCGAGAAATTGGCAAAAAAAATGATCGGGAAGGGCTTGATTTGAGCAGTTTTTATTTGAACCGGTAGATAAAAAACAAACAAAAACTGCTCGGATGAAGCCCTTCCCGGTCTTTTTTTTGGCTAATTTCTTGCGGGTACCTTTAAAATCACGTTATGAACACATTGAGCGGCTCGAATCATCGAAATTCGATCGGAAAAGGGATGTCCGCATTTTATTAAAATAAGGTAGTCCTTATAAGAGGGGACTCATATACATATATATATACACACACACAAGAGGTTAATATTTAGAGTCTCAAGGTTAAAAACAATGTGGTCAAATACTTTAGTTACGATCCTACATTGCTTTAGTTACGTAGAAGTGATGGTAACGGTCAACTTCTCAATGTGCACTCTCTAGATCAGTGCCCAATCGTTGCACCACCTGTCCTCGGAACGCTATTTTCGTGGACTTGGAGGCATGCTGTCGCCTATTGTGCCATCAATACGGGGTTCATCCAAGCTATGAAGAGTAATCTAAACAGTTTACTTTGTATTTTTTTTTTTTTGGGAGTGCATCTCTGAAATCATATTTTGTTCATTTTTTCAAGGACAATGCTTTTCCATCATTGAATTATTGGTGTCCAATAAATTGACTTTTCACATGTATGATCTACTCATTAAATTTTATGAAATTGAACCATGTGAATCAAAATTTTAGGACTTGAGACGAGCCCCGTTATGGAGGTACAACAGAGCCCCCACTCTGAATTTGGCTTGTATGCTTTAGAATAGTCATTGCATGGATGTTATTTATGTCCTTTAAAAAATACTCTTTGTTTTGTTGGACTTGTTACTTCAGTTTATAAAGAATGGCAAAAGGGAATCTCATAGAATTTTGTACATGCCTAAAAATGGATTTGATGTTGAATGTCATAAACATAAAGTGAAGAATTTGACAAACAAAATGAAACGAAGAAAATATACAATGAATGAGTTGTAATTCAACAAACTTGAAACATACATAGCAGTGGCATTTTATAACGTGTGGAATCTGAAATCCCTGGGACTTAGAAACACTGTCGGCTCTGGGCTAAGTGGGCCTTAAGCCCCCCAAAAATGTCAAAAAATAGGGCCCCCACTTATTTTTAGGACCTAGTAAATATATGTGGTTTTAGGGCCCAATTTTAAACCCAAGAAGACATTTTATACTTAAGCTCCAGTGACCCAGAAAAATGAAACACGGAATGCATGAAAAAACAAAAGAAAAAAAACAAAAACAATGAGTAAAAGGCCACGAGATCGCCAAAAATCTCTAGGGCCCTTCAAAATTATTCAGTGTGGTGGGTGTATGGATGCATCTTTTTTTCCCTCTTAAACGCTACTACTCTGGTACTTCTCATTGCAAACAAATAATATATCGGAATCAAAATTATTCAATGTGATCGACTTTTTATTTGATTTTCTTTACAATTATTAAGGGCCTCACTTTCGAAGATCGTCTTAGGCCTCCAAAATCTCAGAGTCGGCCCTGCTTAGAAACCAAAATAAGGAATTCAAAACTTTCTGATGAAATCACGAATGTGGGAGTTAATTTCCTCTCCTCTTTCTTGGTTGATTAAAGTGACCAACTCCTTCCATTACAACAGTTTCCTCCAGCAGTGAAACATCTTCCTTGAACCCTCCATTGTGTACATATTCCTTCATCCCAGGTGTGGTATAAACCATGTCAAGATCCCCGACTTTGAACTTAACAGATATTTTCACTTGTGCACCTGTCCATGCTGCTGTGAGCTCCCAGTTTCTGGAATAGATAGGAGAAAGGGTCATTGAAATGTACTTTTGGCGAGAGAATTAGAAGTACATGCAGGGTTTTAAATAAAGGCCGTTACGTATCATTACATAATGGGATTTTCGGACATCCGAAACTGTTAATTGCTTGTGTATCGGCCGATGCGGTTTGACATATAGCCGTTTCACCAATACCGTTACATATATTGAGAACCGTGCACAGAGAGTAAAACGGGAATGAGGTACTAACCTTTGGATATGTATGGTAAAGTTTTGTAGAGATGATCAAACGGTTTTGATGCGGTAAAGGAAAAAAGTATATAATTTATTGCGCAAAATGCTAAAAAAATGACAATAACAAGCCAAAAACTGGGCATAATCATTCCATATTGACACAACCTCCCCATTGAGAACTCAATTGGGAGATGGTGTTGTTCAGTGGTATGCGTACCTCTGAGTCGTCGGATCGTGTATCTGACGGCTCAAATCTCATCTCAGCAACGAATGGTTCTCGATCGTTGGTTGCCGAGATGAGATTCAAGCCGTCGAATGCACAATTTGACATCTCGAAGA
This sequence comes from Rhododendron kiyosumense, assembly GCA_019656275.1. Taxonomy (NCBI): domain Eukaryota; kingdom Viridiplantae; phylum Streptophyta; class Magnoliopsida; order Ericales; family Ericaceae; genus Rhododendron; species Rhododendron kiyosumense. Next base: position 225,447 of record BPLS01000566.1, read on the forward strand.
TGCGTAGCACGACACACAACACCAACCCGAAGTTGATTGAGAACTACTCCCTCTGTCCTGAATTGCTAGGAACTAGGGTAAAGTAAAACGGGAAATTCTAGAGAATAAAACAACACAGAAAGAAAATTACGGACGAAAAACAACACAAAGAAACGAAGATGGTCAAAATTTACCCTTTCTTGTACCTTCCTTCTTCTCCGTTCCCCATACTCTTGATATCAATTTTTTGTCCCCTTAAATGTATTAGGCGAAATAAGGGACTCGGAAAAGGTCATTGTTTGAAAAATTTAGGGCAAGTCAAGGATATGAAAAGAAAAGGATGTATAAAGAGAAATGCTATGTGCAAATAAAATTTCCCAATTTTCTTTGTCCTTAGTAATCCTCATGTGTAATAACCTAAAAGGTACCATCCGTCAACAGGTAAACCCCGAATTTCGGGCATTTTTATAGTAGTAGTAATTTTTAACGGTTAGATTTGCGTTTGAATACTCGCAAAAACGCAAGCATTAAAAATTTGAAAAACCATTACTTTATTACTTATAGTCATCTCTTTACCCACACGCTCTCTCTCTGTCTCTATCTCTCTCTCACGGCCACACCCACAAACCCCCAACGGCAATCCCCACACACGAAACCCCCTCTTCTCTCGCTCTCGCTCTCCCTCTCCCGTGGAAACCACAAACCCAAGACCACCATTCCAAACTTCCATCCACCGCACACCACAATCTTCACGTTTATCTACTAGGGTTTTTTTTTTTTTCTGACTTAAACGCAAATTCTCTGGATTTCCCATCTCAACTCGCAACTCTCTCTCTCTCTCTCTCTCTCTCTCTCTGTGTGTGTGTGTAGTTCTGATCCATCGATTCATTTTCCTGCCATACGCACAACGAATTCATATCGGCGGCTGTAGAAGTGACGGGTGGAGAGACGAGTCGGTGCTCTTCCTTGGAAGATCAGACGCCATCTCTCACGGCTCACCTTTTCAGAAAGCGGTTGCACTTGTTGATTTAGTATTTTTTATCTTCTCTGTCCATATCGAGCAATACTTCGTTTCCGGACGCGCTCACATGTTTATCGATCGTTCTTGGCAGGGGCTGACACAAGGAGACCCGGATGCCCGCGTCCCTGCACAAGGCTATAAATATTCTCACATATTATCTACTTGTTTTAGGTTTTTTTTTTACTTAAACGTTGGTATAAATGTTATTTGATTATTTACACTGTGTGCTTCTTGATTTTGTGTTGATTAATTTGCATTGGATAGAAAGTTTGTTCCTGGTGGAAGATGAGTATAACCCTTCACCCGGTGAAAGACCCATAAAGAAGTCGTATGATGGTAGACCCAAGAAAGGCTACACTTGACTGACTGTGAAAGTGACAATACGTTAGGTCCTGCATTGCTTGGGCGTGGAATGGGTTATGACTTGATATTGTAATGCAACCAAATTAAAAGATATATTTATTAAGAGAGTGAAATCCCTAAATGGGAATACAAAGAGTCTAAAATCTAAAACCATTTCCTTAAAAGTGATACAAATTACAAAGTAAGAGGCCGTTATACCTATTTATAGACTCAAGCGGATGCTAAAATAAAATAAATACCCTCAATTATACTGCATTAGGTCTCCCAATCTAAAAAACTGTTGTTGATACTTATGCCTGCTTTCTTGGGAGCAAAATGCTTCACCTTTAAAAGCTTCTGGAAGAATATGTATAGTTGGTTGTATTGTTTCACATCTTTTTCTTTCCAAGTCCCTTTGTTGTCCTTTGTGCTTATATATATGGTCTAATTCATGCTTATATATATGGTCTAATTCGCAAAGGAGCCTAAAGGTTTGACATTAGGTGCTTAATCACGCACTTAATGCCTTCAGCACATTTCTGTAATGGTACTTGGCTGGGTTACATGTTTTAGTGGATTCATGTTCTTGGGTCAGTCGAAGGTCTTAAGAGTACTTTAACTAAAGCCTGATCACTTTGAATGTTTTTTTTCCCTCTGCCACAAACTTGAATTCAAGTTTTCCGCATTTAAAAAGCTGGTCATTTCTCATACGTGAGAGATTATAGCTGGATAGAAATTTATGGGTTGTTTCCATAGAAACAGAAATTGCAAGTCCCATCATTTTTTTAAAAAGATGTGCGCACTTACACCACAGGAATTGTCAGGATAATCTGGTTAACTTGTATGTTCAAGTGGAAAGATTGGATTATATTCCAGTTGAGTTCCCACATCTCACGGGTTGTCTTAAGGAATGATTCAACTTGAGTTCTTGAATGTGCATCCCCTTTGTCTGGATGAGTTGCTGTTCTCCCAGCCATCTATGGTTGCATTGTGGATGTGGGGACATTGGGGTGTATGCTGGCATGTAGTGCATAAGGTCATCTATTTCTCTATTACTTAGTTTGAAAAAGTTGTTGCGTCGTCTTTACCTCTCCATAAATAATTCAGCTTTTGAGTGTCGACTAAATTTATCGGGTAAATAAGGGAGGTATTAACACACTCCACCCTTGTTTCTCTGTAATGATGCCCTTGCATCTTAGAGTTGGTACTTGTTCCATTTTCTGGCACTTTCTTTGTACACTAGAATGACATCTCTTATGCATCTGTTCATTTATATGTTGCTGGAGTGAATTTAACTTGACCAAAAACTAGTGTGGCTTTGAATACCCCTTCATTCATTGTCGGTTGGACAATTGCGTGAGGTATCTAACCTGTTAATAAAAGAACGTTGAATGGGTGGGGATATTTGGTCCGATTTTTCCAATTAAGCCCCTGGATTGGAGGGGTTCTAGGCTTGCCTTTAGGGTTATTTGTGTCAAAGTTTACGGATGAATGCTGTTCTCATTTGAGTTGTATATTTTTCCCGTGGAAGCGGTGAAACAGATGGAGTCAGTATCTTAGGTCTTGAAAATGGGAGCTCGACATATTTTGCTCTACCTCTTTCCCTCTCTTTATATTCATCAGCGATTATTCTCGACGACGCTTTGACTGTCTGCCTAGGTCTTTTTTCCATGCTTTCGATGCCATTAAATTCAGGTAATCAATCTCATCTCTCTGCAAGAATTGAATCGCTGGGAATCGGTTAAATTTACGGTCAAAATCGATCTCGCAATAGATTTTTGTCTGGGAAATACATATTAGGAATTGCCTTCTATCTCTCTCCCACTGTGTCTTTCTCAATAGCTTTGTTGCAGTTTGGGCGATGTAGATCGAGTATTTAGGCTCCCGAGGCATAATTTTTTGTGGTTCGTTCTCCTTGATTTTCAGTGGAATGTTTTGTGATAGTTCTTTAAAATATTGAGTCCATTGTTTACGTGCATCCAATTTCTACTATAATTTCCGTCTGGTTTTCACCACAGGTATAGAATCTGATTGATTTGACCGACACCACTGCAACTTATTTTGCTGTTATCACAACTTGGGAATTCAAAATTTTACGCTGATAGTCAATAAATGTTTTTGTTCATATCTAAACATATTTTACTAATTTTATGGACATTGGATTTCTTTTTCCCTCATTTTGCCAGGACTTTAGAGTAATAACTTCATTGTAGCAATGGTTATTAGTTTTCCATTTTGCTTTTGTCTCCAATGCTATGACAGGAAAATATTTAAGTTGGTAGAGCAAAAGTACTATGAAAAGAGAGTAATTTTTTGTTCTCAATATGCAATTTTTTACTTAGCCATAGATAATTGGTCCACTTTTAAGTTTCCCCGCTGAGTTATGCTAGCTCATTTTTACCCGCTCTTGAGTTTGTAATTCATGAAGAAAATGGAATTATGTGTACTTTAGGCCTTAATAATGCTAGTGCACATCATATATGCTTATGTGTACTTGTTTATTAATTACAGTATTATGATGATACTTTTAGTATTAGTAGAACTATTTGGTGCAAGCACTTTCATTGCCCATTAACTTGGATTGTCATTTGCCTTTTGATGTCCTTTTGTCCGGTGGACTTTTGAAAGCCATCCAAGTGAGACACGTGATGTTGGTGGCTATTATTATGTGTTACTACTCAATCTGAAAAAGAAATTGTTGGCATATCGTACCCATGAGAAGATGGCAGAATGGTTTTTAAAAGAAGAATTAAATCACACCCTTTGGTTTCAGGGGTGTGCTCATGTTTTGTAGAAAATGTAACAACTACATCAAATGTGTGAGTAGATACCAATATTAATGAACATGGTTTCCAAGTTGTGTAGTTCTTTGAAAATATAGTGTGTGTTGTTTCTTTGAATAGAATTTGTTTCATAATTTACCTTTAATTTTTGTGATAGAAAGACAATCCGATTGGTTTGGCCAACACCACCGCGACTTATTTTGCTGGTATCACAACTTGAGATGATAGGAAAAATTTAAGTTGGTAGACCAAAAGTACTCTGAGAAGAGTGTCCCTTTTTCTTTTCTATATGCAGTTTTCCTCTTTAGCCTTGCATGATTAGTCCGCTCTTAAGTTTCTTTTGGTGAGTTATGCTATGTTATTTTTTGCACTCTTAATTTTCTAACTCATGAATGTGGAAAATGGAATTACTTGTGCTTCAGGTGTTAATAATGCTTCTGCACATGATATACAAAGTGAAGGGGTACTGTTTGGCATGCTAGAGCTTTCACACCAACTAGCTGCCATGCATAGTGCATTGTAGCTAACCAGCATGACGATGGTTGTGATTATGGCCGGATATTTGAACTGCGTTGGAATGGAGTTGCCGTCCATCGATGAGAGAGAGAGAGAGAGAGAGAGAGAGAGAGAGAGAGAGAGAGAGAGGGAGAGGTTTACGTTGGGTTGAGATCCAAAATTGCGCTTTAACCTGTTATGATCTTTGGTTTTGTTATTATTGTTTTCTGTTGATATGTGTAGAGTTACAGTGTGGTGTTCCCATGTGATAAATGCATGAACTGTATGTGAAGTGTTGATGCATGTTATATTTGTATTTCTGGTTCAATCTATTATGCATGGGGGACTTGTTAAGATATGTGGCTTTGGTTGCACTGGTCGTTTTATGAAAGAGCTGAGTAATATTGTCTGTGTCGTTTGGGGTATATTCCTGATTTTGGGGTTTTGGGGTCTGTTTAACAATATTGGCTTTCGTATTCTGAATAATTTTCTTTTGATTCTTTAGTTTTTTGTGATCCCTGGGAGCAGATTCCTAATACAGTTATTCAGCATGCAGAAAGAGAAGAGGATTAACAAGAGGTTAGTAGTGTCTAATATGGCTGAGTTGGAAGTGACTGCGGTGACTTCTGTCATGGAATCAGGAAACATGATTTTTGAGCCTATTCTAGAGAAATGGGTCTGCAAATATGATTGTTCTCCGGACCATAGGAATGCGGCATTACTGAGTCTCTTTTATTAACTCCAAAGAGCGGGATACACCAATGATGGGTAGTCAAGAAGTTCCTTCTTATATCCCTACTTTTGAATGTGTTCAACAAATTGTTCAATTGGAGGTCAGTTATATATCATCTTTCATCGCATTCCAACCATTATTTTGTACTTTAATACGTACAACAATATGTCAATGTTCATTTGTGAATTTGCTGTTCATTTCCCTTATGGAATTGGATTTTGGTTCGATTGAGCTTCTGATCGGTACCTCATTCTATGGAACTGGAGAAGTTAGTGGACAACTTGAACGGTCAAGGAAGAGAGTAAGTTATTTTGGCTTGTGATCATTTTTGAAATTTTTGTTCATTATTCTGTGTGCTGTGTACTAAGTAATTATGAAATAAGCAGGTTTTTACGTGGAATATGGATGCATGGTGTTATGGCCCTGGGACTACATCCTTGTATCAATCTTATCCTTTGGGTGCTAGCTATTCTTCCAAGCGGTGAGGCACTAGGGGTTCTTGGCGATACTACTAGATGATGTGAGGTACATGTGAACTATGGATTCCTGATTTGTGTCCTTTTCATGTATATGACTGTCAAATGTTAAGTGATTAGTCAATTGGTTTTGGTTAAGCAGATTAATTTGCGGAAAGAATCGACTATAAAGTTCATTGCTCCATCACCGTATCCTGTCATTACATTTGGTCCATATGCTTCACCAACCGATGTTTTGATATCTTTATCTCATGCAGTTGGTAATCTCGTCAAGCGCTTGATAGGCCTCTATGCATTTTTTGACATAGATGCAGAGAGAGTGCCTACAAATCAATATACATTATTGATTCTATTCTCGACATTTCTTGGATGCATTCTACTTGTATTTTTCGTCAGTGACAATTCTCTCAGCATAACATCTCTACAACTTCAATTTTTCCCTTTAATTTGGAAATTCTGTGATGAAAATTCTTGGATGTAAGCATTCTACAATGAATTATGATGAATTAAAACAAAAGGAAAAAGACGTTATCCTCAATCCATCTTTATATAAATGCTGATATTTGATAGCAAAATAGGGCACACCTCTCCCTTTAAACAAAAATTTCCTAATTTTGTTGGCATGTAGATGTTTGGTAAAAACAACTCAAAACCAGTACACCTACCATTGTGGATTGCAAGATATTGGGCCTTATATATTGGCCTCTTTATATGTTCGAGAAGGGCATCTGGAGAATTGAGAACAAAAGAGATCTTAAATTGGAATATAGATGCTTTAAACGGTGAAATTCGATAACATGCAGATTATGGATTTTAGTGCCTAATGACAACATTTTTGAGCTATATTTATTGTGCAAATATGGGTCATGTAAGTAGTGATGCCAATAGCTAAAAAGGTCAGTGTTACATGAACTCTTCCTCTCTGTGCTTTGATCTAGTGAGCTATTTTACACTTTTCAGCTGTTAACAATAGACAACAAAGCAAATCTTTTGGTGTGAATGATTTGCAGTATTTTCTATTCACTAAGCAAATCTTTTGGTTTGTACAATTTGCTTCTAAACTTTGAGATTGTTAAGCACCTGTAAATTTCTGTAAATAACTTTTGCACATAGTTCTAGCTTTCTGTTATTCTAATTTAGTTAGTTCATACCATAGCAGTTTATGCATTAAAAAAGAAGCTCACGGGCACGAAATCCAGGCGTACAACTAGTCCAATAAGACGAACAATGCAGAACTAAAATTGTTTTTGGATAGGTGTCTGCTTAATCTAGATCCATCTTTTTTAATCGTGGTTGCTCAAGTTGATTTTCGTAGAGTTTTGTTTGGGTAAAGCCACATGAGATTCTAACATGCACATGGAGCTCTTGATGGTGAATTTGATGAGTACAACTATGCAGGATTTTCAGCCCGATCCTCCACTTGAAGAGGAGATTCTTTTCTTTCTGAAATGTTATGACCATTGACAGAGGAGCTTCAGTGGACATTCTTTTCCTTGGATTGGTGTTGCGTACAAATCCTATGGCCTTTGATTCCCTATTTGCCGGCTGTTTGTGAAGGCCAATGGCAAGTCAGCAAAAGTATTGACAAAGCTAAATGGGTTGGCTGGATTCACTCCTGATGAAGAAATTGAACCTTTTGAGGTGAGTGATGTCATAATAGTGGGATGAGTGCATTATTTCTTATTTCCTCGCCTGGCCATAGGTCAGGATTTGGTTCAAGAAGCCATTGTAACATCCTCTTTAACGTCAGGTATGAACATGATTAATTGCATGCTATTTCTGCTTGTACATGATTAATTGCATGCTATTAATTGCATGCTATTTCTGCATCAACTCTTAATATTTGAGTGTCACAAGCAGTAAGTCACTTCAACATGTGGTCATATTGCACAAGTGGCTGGCTTGGTATTTTAGCTGGCAAATTTGCTTATGCAAAGCTTCCTTGTGATAATATTTTTTTTTATGCTTGCCCACTCTACTTGTGAGTTGATGTTAGAATTGAAATCAGGTTCTGGAAGGAGCAATGGGAAGGACTTATGGGTGAATTGTAATCAGGTCCTCTTCATTGGAAGAGCTTGTTGTTCACAAAAATGAAGGTAGAGTTGATTTGCTTTCCTCCAAAGTTATGAACACTTCAGTGACATTTCTTTGCTTTCTGTATGTGCAAGTTGAAGAAATCAAGTTTCTAATGTTTGATAGGGTCTACTATTTCTGTTGGTTGTGACTAGGGCAAACAAACAACACTAATTCTGGGTTTTGATCAGTCATCTATGAACAATCACTAGGCATAATAGGGTTTATTGGTTTCAATCACATATATGATCTTGTGCCTTCACTGGTTTCTACTCCCTCCTTCATTGTTTGTAGAAGAATCATGCCCGATTCTCACTTATTGCACTAGTTGAAGTGAAGATTATTGTTTCGAACCAGGGTTCACCTAGTTGATTTGATTTTTCCATAAGTTCTTGCCCAAATCCAACACTAAGGTTTTAATCAAGGGTATGAATACCGTACTGCACCGGACCTGTACAGCTGATATGTACCGTTTTGTAGTTATTCCGGTACACTAAACATTCAATTCCGTTCTGGCCAATATTCTGACTCATATTGGCATATCTCGGGATTTCCGGTCAATTCCGGCCTTTTAGCGGTGGTATCGTTCCTTCCAAGTACAATACCGGTCATCATCTCTAGCCTATTGGTAAGCTTTATGAAGCTGTAAAAATGTTTGATGGTCTACGGAGTACGGACAAGCTATTCTTCCTATAAAGGTTTTGTTCCACTTTTCTATTAAAAAACTGTGTGATGGGGTTTGATTTCCAAATAGTAGACTTAACCATGGTTATTTATGTAACCTACTCAATGGTATGGAAGAGTATAAACTACTTAAAGCAGCGATCCATCCGAAACGGTACTTGGTATTTCACTGGCACGAGTATGTACCGTACCTATAAAATACCGGTACGGTATTCAGAACCTTGGTTTTAATATTCCGTATTCATTGAAACCTGTAGTTGCTGTGAATTTGACCCGAGATGAGTTTGCCCCAACCTTGTGAAAGGTAATTGTTTAGTTGTTCCTGCAGATTTTTCTTTTAAGAGGGTTTGGATTTACTTTTTCGGTGTTTATATTTTCATTGGTGAAGGAATGTTGGGGCCTTTGTTTTTATGCAACATTTTGTTCTAAGTTATTGGCCATTAGGCTCAAACAACAGTGTTAGGAACTTGGTAAATGAAAGTGACTGGTTGTCTTTCAAAGGATTTGTTAGATTAAGCATAAACTCTACTAAGTTGGTGACAATTTTATTTGGTGATGCAGATTTTGATGAATTAAATAATGTGAAGCGACTGTTGAGGTACATTGGATCAGGCTTGAAAGGTAAAAATCAAGAAAATGGATTGTGGGGTGTATTTTGTTGTCCTATAGTGATTTTTTGGCTGAATTTCTCAAATGCAAACCTTTTAAGTGTCTTGTTTGCCATTAGGTGTAAATCTGAGGACTCTAAAACTAGGAACTTGAAGTTAGAAGCCGGTTAATGATACATTTAATGCAAAATTATCTCCTTGCAAAAGTATCTATCATGGGATAATCTTAATCAATATGCTCATGTTATGCTTCTACGAAGTTCCGAAAAATGTGCCTATAAAACTGCAGAAAATGCAGAGTTGGAGAGCAGAGAAAGAAGTTGCCCTTGAAGTTGGAAAAAGATAAAAACTAGAAATGTATATGAAGTTGTGGGTAACCATGTGAAAGCTGAGAACACAGATATATTATCAGTATGATGGTAGAGTATTTCAATAGAAAAAGAGTTTCGAATTTGTAAGGGAATGTATTTGAATCATAGTTGTCAAATCGTGAATAGAATCGAGAATTGAAAATACCCGAATGCTAATCATGAATCGAATCGAATCGTGAATCGCTTTGATTCGTTCATGATTTTTAAATTGCATTAAAAAAAATGTAGATTTCAAGTTGGAATCAATAAAAGTATTGTTTAAAAGGATAAATAGATGATCATTTCTAGTATTGTTATTGAATATCTCTTTTAGTATTGTTATTATACTCTGTTAAAGGTGAGTGGAAGAGATTTCTAATTATTTATATTGTAGTGTAAAAGTGTCGGTCCACTATGAATTTATTACTATTTATTATTCTCCACTAACCAAATAAAGATCCACTCGCCGGCAAACAGAATTCTCTAACAGCTTATGGTTTCTTGTTCTTCTTTGTATAAATTCTTGGGGAGTTCAAAATGAGAAGGGGAAAGTACAAATGACTCATAATCAATTTTAAACACTCTATCAAGTAAGTAGGAGAACCCTCTTATTGGTTAAAACTTCTTAAAATTGACACTACTCCTTTAAGCTTGGATGACCGGATTCTTCAGCAGGAATAGGAATAGGAATGTGATTATTAGGAATAAAATTGAGGGGGATAGGAATATGATTACTAGAAATGAAATTCCTAGGAATACAATACCTGAAGTAATTTCATTCCGGTGTTTGGGTTAATTCAGTAATCTTATGCAGGATTCAATTTTTTTTGGAAATTTATCAAAGTCTATTTTATTTTTTTATTGATTAAGCCAGGAATCTTAGATTCCAATAGGGTAAGGGAGGGATCAGATTCCCACTCGATTTGGTAATGTGATTCTTGGTCGGATGTGTCGTCAGGAATCACAATTCTATTCCTGTCTCTCCCAAACATGGGAATCCTGAGAGTGTGGCATCACATTCCTATTCCTGTTCCTTCCAAATGTCGGTATCATGGAAGTATGGTGTCATATTCCCATTCCTCAAGATTCCTGCCATTCAAACTGAGCCTTAGCTCATTGTAAAAACACTCGTCATCATTTGGTGTTCTGTTAGAAAAAGTAATGTCTTTACATGTCTATTGGTCAAGATTCTGTTTGTTTTGTTTTTGGTTTTATGTTTTAGGCATAAGGATTTATGACCCGTTGGTTTTAGGTCGGTTCTTAGTAGCAGGATCCTTTTAAAATGGGCGTGCTCCCTAGACGGGAGCTCGATCCCTTCAAGATGGGAGCTTATTGGGCCGTTAAATTAGCTATTCTCTTACTTTTAAGGGAGTTATACCATTGTGGAAATTTTGCAAATTGAGAATATATAACTTCCAATAATTACACTTTAAAATTGAAATTTTTTTCAGCAAGTATCACTTTTCCTTTAATGGTTAAGTATTTAAAGATATTTTTTATACATATTTTTCTAGGTGCTTCTAGGTGCCTCCGCTCTGCCCTTCTCGCTTCCGCCCCCGCTTTGTGCTACCAAGGGTCAGTGTTTTCTTAGTATCCATCTTCTGAAATCATCTTTTTTTAGCATCCCCAATTTTGCGTAAAAACAAGGGTGACAAATTTAATTCCATTCCTTGGATGGGACGACAAGATATCAATTGCTATTGATGAGAAGATGTATCAATTGCACTCGTTCTCTACAGTTTGAAAGAAGGCTGGAAAATCAATTGGTTGAGGGTGTGGTCTCTTGGGATCTTTTTTGCGCCTTTTGCTCTGGAGAACATTGCCATGGAAGGCACAGCAGAATATCATAAACTTTTTGCAGTACAAGAAACCTTGTTACCATAAACAACCCCGAGTAGAACTTTTGCATTCCTTGTCCTTGTTCCAAGTGTTATAACATCAAACTCCTTGAATGTTTATGTCTGTAATATTTCATATTTCATGTGCATAGAAACTTCTCGTCAATGTAAATATTTGCTGGTTTCAACTCCTCCATATTTTTTCAGATTGCATGCATGGTATAGGCAACGATAGAGGACAATATTCACACAAGAATTCACGTTTCCAAATCAATTTGCAATGACACTATTAACATTATATGTATTGTTGTGGTATCACATTTTTTCCACAATTTATATCTCTGGCTATAGGTTTTTGGAATCTTCTTCTATTGAAATTGAAAGATCACACTCACAATTGTTCTTTTCTTTCTCTTCGGCTTTCGTATACTAGTACAAAACTTGCTTACTGCTACAGATTTACATCTTCCATTCGTTGCTTCTATAAATGGATGTCTTACTTCATTCTGGTTTGCCATGTAATCTTCATTGTTGTACTGCATGCACATAGAACATCTTAAGTGATACTTTAATATTTAATATGTAAACCCAATCTTTGAGAAGTTTTGATGTGTTTCACTACAACTAGTTTTCTTTCCATACCAGGCAAGGATTATTGTGTTGAAGTAAAATTTGAAGAACAGAGATAAAGTATTCCCATACACAGGATGTAGATTACTCTATATGCTACAATAAAGATCAGAAATTCGCTAATTGTGAACTCATTTTCCATTTTCTAATCAATGTTCCCACATGAGCTTTTTATTTTGCAAATTTATCTTGTAGCACTTGTTCAGGGTTTGCACTTTTTATAATTTGTAGGTTGATGAACACAAGGCAAGCATTGCATTTGGACAATTCAAGAGACGAGGAAGAGAATCAAAGTTAGGGGGAGGGGCGAAACACAATGCACCTACTTTTATCTGGAGAGGGACAAGGGCTAAGGAAGATGAGGCCCATGAGGGACAAGCTCAGGAACTTTGAGGAGGTACAAGCTCAACGGAAGGTAATTGTGAAACTATTGGAAACACAACTTTTACTCTAGGAGGTAGTCGAATATTGCTTTTATGATTTGATGCTAGGTTTTCTACCATGATGCCTCTAATATTTTTGCTATTTCACTAATTATCTTGAAGGACGTGAAGAACCTATGTCGTCATTCTTTTTATTGTTTTGAAGGTAACAAGTTACATTAAAGTATTCCCCTCTGCTATTTTTCTTGGTCAAATGCTGTTAAACCGGATATGAATCACACTCGACATTGAGGGTCCATTAACACTTTTAAAATTTGACAGGCTGATATTTTAGCCAGTTGTCAACATTTTGTCTATTAGTTCCGTACATGGATATTATTTTACCACATGTTTGTTGTGTCCAATTCTTTTTTAGTGTGCTTTGCTGCTGTTGCTCTATTATGATTCTCTCGGTGACTTCTTCATTTTGTGGGTTCGGCGATATTCTTTATTCTTGATTCCTGCATGTGCAATATCTCTTAATTTAAGTGTCCTAGTGGCTTTGTCGTGGATTATGTTCTTTTTTTTCCATGATTTGCTTTTCTTTATAGACGCATTAGAGCATCTCCAACCCATCTTTAATAGTCCAAAATGGAGAATGGATGTGACAATATTGGAGGGAGATTTTGTAATTTATTCTTACTTTTTGCACTTTATGAGAGAATTTAGGAGGGACCCATCGTACTTGTTAGAGATTTTGTTTCCAAAATGGGAGTAGGGTCTCCATATTTGGAGAACCAAAGGCAATTTGGAGACCCAAATATCTAAAAAGTAGGATGGGTCCCTCCTAAATTCTCTCATAAAGTGCAAAACACGGAAACTGAAAAAAATGATTGAAATTTGTTTGTTCATGTGCAACCACTCTTGCATCGTCTCTATGTAGAGATATGGTATCTGATTGTTCATTTACTTATGGGTACAGAATAATATCATTGACTATCCAATCGAACTCTTGGTGTGGCTTGCTATTTGGCCTGGTGAAAATGATGCTCTAGAGATCTCTTTCAAGACCAAATCCTTGCAAATTCTTCTCCTACCCGTTGAACCTTCTGTCATACACACACTCTCTCTCTTTCTCTCTCTCTTGTGTACAATGGTAGACTCAATCATCCTGTGGCGCCGAATACTGCCATGGACAATCACGTCAGTCTTCTCTACCATTACTTCTCTCACAGCCTCCGCTCTTATTACCCCTTTCTACATCCATGAAATAAACAGATTTATTGTTCAGGAATACTAGAATTTTCTTTTAGGCATTCATCCAAGAAAACCAGTTAATCGGTGAAAGGCGCAGACCATATCCCAAACTGTATGGGATTTTTCCAGGTTTTTAACTCCAAATACAAACCTAATTCAATACCGCCGTGGACAATCACATCAGTCTTCTCCACCATTACTTCTCTCACATAGTCTCCGCTCTTATTACCCCTTTTTACATCCATGAAATAAAAAGATTTATAGTTCAGGAATACTAGAATTTTCTTTTTGGCATCCATCCAAGAAAACCAATTAATCGGTGAAAGATGCAGGCCATAGCCCAACCTATAGGGATTTTTCCAAGTTTTTAACTCCAAATACAAACCTAATTCAATTTTGATCAGTCTTGGAATCCTATTGTATCCAAGTACGTGATTTGTCTTCTCTTTGTGCATTGTGTTCGATAGTGAAGTTTTTGTGGATAGCTCTTTGATTCCATGTTTATGGTACGGACTGCTTTTTATTGGTCTTAGATCTATCTACTCTTTGTTGCTCTGATTTTTCTTCCAACTTAAAAACGTGAAATTGGAGCAGAAACAGAGAAGTTGTTTCCGGATCAAAATTGGAGGTGAATGAAGGCTAAAAGGTATAAAGGCTAATCATTTGGAGTCAATTTCCTCTTCCCATAGGTTTTCATATTAGCAAAGAAATAGAGTTTTGATTTCTTTGGTTACGTTTTGCATGAATATGTCCTCGCTTTCCTATTATATAAATTGTAATTTGAAGGCTTCATTCTTTAATGTCCTACACATCAATGTTGTGTACAAATGAATAAGCATGTTGGCAGGGTTGCATGTTCTGTCTCATTTACTAAGATATTTAGAACGAACAAACTTATTTCAAGTGTTTCCAAATGGATACTGTGGTTCTAAATTTTAATCTCATTGTTGCGGTTTTCATTATCATAATGCCACTTACAATACGAACACATTTTCATCAAATTTTTTGAATGTAACTACATATCCATTTTTTCCCTAGTGATGCCTTTAGTGTCGTAGACTCTTGAGTATGGTTTTTGCTAATCTAATTTCAGAACCTTGCAATTTCTCTTTCCTTCTCTTCACTGTTTACTCTCAAGTTCTGGGTTTTTTCATCTTGCAGTAGCCATCAATGGTGCCAAAATCATTGGTTAGTGTTTTGATCTCTATTTGTTGGGGCTGGTTCCGCTAACCCATAGTTTGACACATAAATTGACACTTATTAAATCGAAGCCCCACACTAATAATCAGAGCCATTAAACTTGTTTAAAACATATTTTTAAGGGTTCTTGAAAAAAATAAACTCATTTAAATATGGTAAGGGCTTAATCAATTCATTCAGTTTTATCCAGTAAATCAACTGAATGTACTGATGAAAGCCGTTACTGATATCCGAATGAATTGATTTTTTACGGGAGCTCTTAAAAACATGTTTTAAACAAACTTAACGGCTCGAACCATTTGTGTGGGACTCCAAAATGGGTACCACACAAAATAAGTGTTGTTTTATGCGTCAAACTATGTGTTAGCGGAACTAGCCCCTTGTTTGTTTGTTCTATCTTTTGTTTTTCTTGGGTTGTTCATTAATGTTTTTAATTTTCTCTTTTTTGGAATTGCAGGATCTTTTTCATCGTTCTCCTTTAGGTTTTGCACCTCCATCAATTTTCTAGTTTTCCCATTTAATCTTCAAGCTCATAGCTTTGGTTTGAGCCAGAAAGCAAAATCAAGCCATGGTGAATCTTTTACAAAGGGAAAAGGTCAGATAGTGTATGCATATTTTGTTTCTTAGTAACTTAAATTCTTTTTCGTCATTTCTTTCTTGATGTGGTTTACTTTTCCTTTTGCATAATTTCCATTTGTGCTATCTTAAATTATCTAGGGGGAAAAATAATAAGCAATTTGGACTCGGAAATTTATTCTGCGCATTAATATTTTTTGTGCTGTTTAGTTTACTGAATTTTTTTAGACATATACAAATGCAAGCACTAACTGCCTCAACTTTTATGGAGAAAAAAATAAATGTAGTAAGAAGTTCAAAACAACTCCTCGCTTGACCATATCAACTTTCTCCCTTAAAGTAGCGACTTTGTGGGAGTAGGGACCTAAATTATTGTGTTGGTAAACTCAAAATTGATGAGAAATGAAAAAGAAAGTGATTTCTCTCCCGTTGGAGCATAAATTAGGCGAGAGTGCATGGTGGATTCACTCTTGGTATTGTCATGAGGTTGTTGAGTGGGTGCTCAATTGAAGCACTAAGTGGCTTTATATTACCATTGAACTTCCATTCTTGATTACATTGGCTATTTGAAGCTGTTTAGGATTAAGCTATTTCTGTGCAAGCCCGAGTAGCTTAAAATGTACTCTTTCTTGGACAGATCGTAAGGAAAATTTAATCCTAAGGGACATTGTCAAATGTCAAATAGTGCTAACATTGGTTAGTCATGGAGTTTTGCGATCAATTTCAGTTATGGTGTTTCGAAAAATGAGTGTACTGAACGATGCTGAATCTGTGGGATGAGAATTAAAATAGGCCCATTATAGTGTGCGGTTTGATACTGATCATGTTGGTAGTGTGCTAAGAAAAATTTAGTCGGGAATAATTTGATTGTTGAAAGGCTTATCTTTGTGCTTAATTGTTGGAAAGGTTATCTTAAACTAAAGTAATGGAAAGTTCTATCTCTGTACTTAAGTATTCGCTTCGAGCGCATTGGCATGAGTGAGATGTAATTGACCTTAAAGGGCTCGATCCAATACCTAGCCAATGACAGATTTTGAGTGCAATCATGTTGAATTATATATCCAACTCATCCTTTCAAAGAGAATGGTGGAACCTAAGGAAGTAGAATTTTGAGTGTTTTCAAACTATATTGTGCATACCTCTTTGCTACTAGATTCATGTTTTAGCAAGTGTTGTTTTTACTTTTTGTATCTTGAAGATTTTGACTTAATTCAAATTGAGGTACTCAACTTTTTTGTAGTTTTTTAATTTTAAATGCAAAAAGACTTCTATGGTATGTTATCATGGTAGTGCGTAGTCGGGCAAATTGAGCATATAAAAAGGTGACTCGTTTCTTGAATCGAAATAGAAAATTGAACAGATGCAAGAAACTTCCATTTGATCTATTGTTGGAGACCTTCTAAAAAGTTAAAATGCCGAGGGAGATGCAAAATTAGCCATCTTGCAAAATGTTCTCATATTGTTTGATTTTGATAAGTTGGCTACTGATTCTAGTTTTTCATTATAATTCCAATAGCAAATGTGAATCTAATACGCGAGGTCTAATTTTCATTTGTCTTATATCAGGATACATGTCTAACCTTTATGAGACGGGAAAGTGATATAATTTTCAGCTATCAGCGTACGCTTTACAGCCCAAAACTAATATGCAGAGGAGTCATATACACAAGATTAATGTCTCGTTCCGGCAATTTTTGCACTTGGTGGGGTGCTTTTAACATTTACCATGGAGCTTCACTTCCCACTCTAGGGCCTTTTGTGGAGGCTCTATTAGGATAGTGATAAAAGGGAATCCTCTTTTCTTCTTTTTCAATAAGCTCTGAGTGGAAGAACAGCTCCATATCAAGAATCGACTGGAAACAAATATCAATGGAGTAAATGGCCACAACAGACCACTTCTATATAGCTTCTCTTCTTTCACTTGAATCCCTACCTATTTTCAAATTGAATCTTTTCTCCTTTTTCAAACTCCTAATGAATTGGTGGAGCATTAGTTAGGAGAAAATTTGGTTCGAATGCATGAGTATTATGTCGGTATTGAGTATTGTCTTGATTCAATAGATTAGTTATTTGATTCCTGTGTTTTTGGGTATTTTGGCGTTCAAAAGTAGGTATCATATCCTTCCCATGTCAAGCCATTTTGGCATCAGCTTTCATTCAAAACAGCCTTTCCAATAAATTATGGTGGCATGAGGAGCAAGATTTTGCTACATGGCTTCTTCCTCTAGGATTAGTTTATTTATACACAAGTTGTCTTTGTTTCTTTCTCATTTGCTCTCTGTTTCCTTAAGGTCATTGTAGTGGTTATTTTTTTTTGTAATTCGGATGCCAAATTTCCAATGTAGTTTATTTGCAGCACCACCTCTCACTGTGGTTATTTTTTTTTGTAATTCGGATGCCAAATTTCCAATGTAGTT